>JAVXUP010004862.1:0-25198 GCA_033070095.1 Escallonia herrerae | reverse complement strand
CAGTGTCTGTGTCTGTGCTACCTAGTCGGTAGGTTTAGGACATCATATCTCGACCTAGGAGAGGTGTCGGTGCTACCTAGTTTAATGCTCGCCTTCGAAGCACGGACACCTCTCCTAGGTGGAGGTATGGTGTCCTAAACGGACGGACACCCTGACACCCTCTGGACACCGGCCGACACGTGTCGGACACCGCCGATCGGTGTCGGAATTTTTTTTTTAATTTCCCACACCGTGTCGGACACTTCCTCGAGGAGTGTCGGACACGGCGTTGTGCAGTGTCGGACCGTTTGGGTCTATTTTGGAACTAATTTTGGGGGGTCAATCTATAATTGTGCCCTAATCTGAGCCATTACCATCTGCTTTACTCACCTCACGGGTGCTGTCTCCTTCCCTCTCACCTCACGGGTACCCTTCTGAGCCGGAGCTGTAGCCGGAGTTGTCGCCGAAGCTCAGTAACCAACATTCCGAAGCCGAAGCCGAAGTCGACAGATCCAGTCGCCGTGGCTAGCTGCTGCTGTCGCCGTCGCCGTGGCCCGAGCTCACTTGATCGTCTCTGGAGGTCCTCCGCTGCCATTGCTGACCCACAGGTCCTTCGTCCTCATCTCGTCTCCTTCTTCTAGTCGTTTCTTTATTTTACTTTTTTTCTTCCTCCATCACAACTCAAGAGTCGTTTCTTTTTTCTCCCACTGTCGAGAGCCGTTTCTCTCTTTCGTTTTTTTTTTGACTTAGCATTTGTACTGATTACTGTCTCTTTCTTTTTTCTTTTTTTTTTGACTTAGTTATTTTGTCCGGTACTTAGTTTCTGAAATTTTACTTGTATTAGTGTATATTTAATATTACTTGTATATTTATTATTACTTGTAAAATGTATTTGATATTATATATATATAATAAAAATATATTTAAAAAATAGCGGTGTCCTGCGGTGTCCAAAATTTGATTTTTTAAAAATTGCGGTGTCCGGTGTCCCCGTCGGTGTCGGTGTCCGACGCCGTGTCCGTGTCCGTGCTACCTAGATGCTCGCCTAAGTGCGAGGTGACTTCAGGCGACACAATAGACCCTCATGAGCCTAGGCCAAAGCGAGGGCTATTAAAGGAGGCATATGCTTTTCCGGAAAAGGCGTGAGGGGGTGAAAGGCGTTGGGCGGACAAAGGCACACTTGAGTGAAAAATCATAACTCAAAAGAGCGTAAGGTGAGCGCCTTGCTTCGCCTCACGCCTTGGGCATTTGAAGACCGTAGCGGTTTAAGACCGCATTTCGCCTTTGACAACGAGGTCTTGCATGCTAGGTGCTTTTATTTTTGCGTCCTTCTGCAGTGAAGAAGAGTTAGTTTGAAAAAATGATCCTGGAGATATCCATCTAGATTGGGGCTCACAGAGAGCGTATATGGAACCCTCCCTGGGTGGCCTTAGATGTATCACATATGAAAGCTTCCCGGAGGACCTGTCGATGGAGCTCAGGGAGACCACAAATGGAAGCCTTTTGGGGGGCTTGTAAAGAGAGCTCACGGAGAGTGTATGTTGCAAGCATTATTCTAATACTTGGCCGAGACACTGTGTTTTTGGCGACTTGGTTCTGCTTTGGAAGCCATTGAACCAAAACAGAACCCCGAGTCAATCGCATAGCAAGATTAGACATCTCCCCGAGATTTCGATGAAAATGCTGGTCTCGGCAAAACAGCAATGCGACAAAACTAACTGCTGAAACTCGGTCTCGATAGCATGATAAAAAAAATTTGCATGCCTTTCTGCAAAGCAGAGATAAAATGAAGTATGGGTTGAGGCTTGGATTTTGGAGACTTCAGAACTCCCAAATTGATTCCCTTTGGATCTACCCTTCTTTTGGTCCTTTTCCATCTCTGATCTACTCCAACGGCTTGCAAGGAGAAGTTTCGGCACGCGGCATTCATTTGACCTCCGGTGATGTGGAGTTTCTTCGCCCTTCAAAGATGGGGAATCCTACTTGTCAGTCGTCAATCACTCTCCTCTGTTTTCTCCAACATGTAGTCGCTTAGGTTTCTTTTTTTTTGAATCTGTGTTTTTCCGTTTCTCTTTATTATAATCTGACTGCTAGTTTCAGAGTATTTTTTTATATGTTTGACTACATGAATTTAACTAGTGAAAAAAGAGGTAATTTTTTTCATCTACTCTGGTTTAGTTTTCCTTTTTGCTAGTGAGGAAGCTTGCGTTTTTCTTTTTTGACGAAGTCAGTCCTTAAGGTACAAACACTAAAACCTTTGTGCTAAAATTTATCGGAATGCACACCTTAATATGTCACATTAAATTTATGGTTGAAAATTTAAGGATAGTATTATATTCTTTGTTTTTTTTCCCGCCTCTTTTCCCTTTTATGTTTTTTGTGCTATACTTTGTTCTTTTATTAAATAGACATCGTGAATTCCACACCACGAGGCAAAATTCTCACTTCAAAACAAGGAACGAGCGAGAAGTTCGTTTTATTTATGTAGGGAAAGAAATCATGAGTTAAGTGTTTCTATTTTTGAGGGGTAAAAAATATGGCTAGTGTTTTAATAGAGGCATTAAGAAATCAATGATAATAATCTAAAAGAGGGGCATAATGTTCAGCTTTGAATCTTGATTTTTTAGCGTATGAGACACTTAAATAGTTATGATGTAATATTGATGGTACCACTTTGCCAGCGGTGTCCATTATCTTCTAGATGACGGCATTCCTTTTCTTTGGTTTTATTTTGTCGATTTAATAAGAAGCACAAACATGGGTGGGGGTGTTGATACGCGGATACAACAATTTTGATAATTTTAGAATACGGGTGTGGTGGGCATACAACAAATTTAGTATATATCTTTTTAACTATGTATACTTACTATTTAATTCCTAAACAAAAAAGTAACCATTTGAATCTTAAGAAAATGCATAAAAGGTTATATAGTGCCGTCAAATTGAAAGTGGGAGTGCCGTGATTTTGTGACATAATTCCGTAGCGGTGTAGTCCCGTGATTGGGTGGCGGTGGAGGATTTTGATTTTCATTCATAGCTCCAAGTCACATCAAAAAAAGATTGGTCCCCAACCCACAAATAGCCTACAACATAGAGTACCATGGCAAGGAGAATGAGAGAAGGTAGAGGTGTAGAGCTTGTCTAAAAGAATAAAGGAAAATTAGAGCAAAGAGAGAGGATGATAAAAGACAATTTTTCTGGAAATGCTGCCGAAGGTGGCGGTCGGTGGTTGCCGGTGTCACCGATGGTTGCAGGTGGTCGCGCTCGTGGCTAGTTGCTTTGCTGCAGTTGCTCAATCTCTCTCTCCCCTTTTCACAGATCAAGCCCTAGCCTTAAAGCAATCTGCTCATTATAAGGATTTGTTTTAGTCATTATTTTTGATTTGACCCCTGAAACTTCTGTTCAGTATTTTGACCCTTGAAAATCCTTTTGAAAATTGTGTTTCACCCCATAAGTTTCCGATATGCACCCAATCCGAACCTGCACCGGATGCGCACCTGATGAGTGTGCTTCACCCATTTTGGCAGTCCCGTGCTTCATAGATTTGAATGATCGATCTTGTTAATCATATTATTTAGAAAATTTCCATGGTGTTTTCAATTTTTTTTGAGCCTACAAGTGGCGTTAAGTTTCGTATTGCTGGCAACCGATATCTAGTCAGCAGCAATTGATACTGATTCGGAACTGAAAAACTTGATCGCTACCAAGTCTTTAAGCAATGATCGGAATTCTGCCGAAGGACTTGTAAAGAGAGCATGAGGAGGGCGTGTACTGGAAGCCTGGCTTATAAAGCGAGTTCGTGGAGAACGTGTGTTAGAAGCCTCCGGAGGGCTTGGAAAGAGAGCTCAAGGAGAGCATACTTTGGTTCTTAGCCATTTTGCATAACTTTTCCATTCATGTGATTTGCACGCAGGAAGGAGTATATCCAATTACAACTATAAACTCTCCTATTCACAAAAAGAGAAGGAAAAACAAAGCAAAGAAAATAGAAATGAAGAAAGAGTACCACATATTTCCACTCTGATCAGGGTCCCTGCTTAGTTGTTTGTAGGACAGATCAACCATTTCCCGTCAAGCATGTCGCAACTGGATGCTGAGTCAGTGATCTGAAATGAATCTAGGAGGTATTTTGCGGTATGAATTTTGGTGTGAGTTAGAAAATTGGTCCTGCTGATTGCAACAATTGGCAATTCTTTTCCTTCTAAAATAAGGTTATAGTTCCTGCAATATTATCCCTAGTTCTGACACCCGTCTCACATGGCATGCCAAGTCATTGAGCCATGTCACTGGGAAGTCTCACCAATTTTTATTTTTCTCTTTTCTTTCCTAACTCCGACTCCTGGACTTGCGTCACAAGCACCAACCTTCACCCCTATGCTCTGCAATCAGAAACCCACCCCTGACCACCTTTGTGAGTTGTCACCCCTAACCATCTTTGCCCTTAGTTGCAGAAACTCCTCATATGGTGACGCTTCTCTCTCGGAAACTCGCTGTTGCGATCCCAAGTTAGGAGCTCCATGAGATCTTGTCCCAAGCTCATATGGGAACTCGATCCCGTCAGCTGGACTAAGATGCATGAAACAAGTGAGAGAGTATCTGAAAATCAAGCCCTTTTCGACTCCATTCCTTATTTCTCTCTTCCTTCAACTCCATAAGTCTCCTTGTTTGTTGTTGCTGACTACCCTCCTTGAGAGAGCAAAGCTTGTCAATTACTGTTCTCTCTCTCTCTCTCTCGTGTAAACTATATTCAGCAAGTGGTAATACTATTTGACACATTTATTTATTCAAGCCGCTTCTAACCTTAGATTCTTTCAGGTGCTTACGCTTCCCCGCCCCCGTTCCCGCCCCCGTTCCCGCCCCCGCTTCCGCTTCCGCTTTGTGTAACTAAGCCTTTGCCATCTCCTAAGCCAACCCCACCCCCCACCCCCATCTTTCATCCGTCGATGCTGCAGCATCAATAGGGGCCATGAAAGCGAAGGCGCCGCCTATCTACTAATGCCACAGCAGCATCCGCTGCTGCTGGCAAGCAGATGTCAATGCACCAACTGTAATCTTTGGAATCAAGCCCTAGGCCATTTTTCACAAATTCGATCTCAATCTGGAGGTATTAGTTTGTTTTGGTTCAATTGTTACCGAATATGGCGGTTTTGTTGGTCAGCACCATCGTTGGTTTTCTGGATGATGACATAAGATTGGCGGCGGCATGACGGCTGGGGGTAATGGTGGTGGTGGGTAGTGGTGGGGTTGATAATGGCGGTGGATGGGGTGAAGGTTGGTTGTGGCAGTGGACCGTGATAAAGATGGTGGCAATGGCGGTGGTGGATAGTGATGACGGTGGCGGCGGCCGCAGTGGGAGTTACAAAACTAAAGATGGAAAAAGCGATTAAGTTACGTGGAGCTTAAGTTGACATGGCAAGATGATTTGGCATGCCGTGTCAGGTAAAGTCAAAGTCTGGGATAATATGGCTGGACTTATTCATTACCATCTTTCTTAATTTTTGGTAGAAGAAGTGCTTACACATTTAAGGTTGGTTTCTGCAAAATAACTATGAGTAGACTTGGCAAGCGGGTAAACCCGCCGGGTACGGGTAAAATCCAACCGGATCCAGGTAAAAACGGACCGGGTAAAATTTACCCTGTTTTTCCCGGGTAGAGCTTTTTAGTGCCCGTACCCTACCAAGGCGGTCGGATATTACCCGCGGGTAAATTGTTATTATTTATTATTTTTAATTATTATTATTATTATTTTTTTTTTACCAGATATTCACCGAACTAATTCTTTTGGAGTATTTTTTCCTTCGTTTTTATTACTACACATTTTCTAATTTAATTTCTACAATTCATTTGGGAAGTGATCATCTCAGATCTTAGATCTCAAATCTAACACAATCATCTCAATCCGAACACAATTAGCACATAGTAGAAAAATACTTAATACAAACAAGAAATAAACACAAATAGATCTGAAAAAAAAAAATTATTTGCTAAACTCAAAAAGCGTAACAAACTCGATTGGAGACCACTTCGATCTTTGCTGTAAGTTCTGTACTATCCCTTTAATGATTGGAGACGTGGCGCCGGAGATGTTGCAGAGACGTGGCGCCGGAGGTGGATCTGCGACGGATCTGGCGTAGCTTGGTCGTCATAAAGAGACCGACATCGCGAGAGGATCTGGCGTTGATTTGTCGTCGATGGAGAGAGCCACGTCACGAGAGAGCAGCTCCGTCGTGAGAGAGCAGCGCCGTCGTAAGAGAAGGGGAGCAGCGCCGTGGGAGAGAGAGAGAGTTCAGAGGAAGGGAGGGATTAGGGAAGAGCGGTGCAAGAGAAGAATGAGTGATCTACTGATCTGTGAATGAAAACCCTAACACTTAGTTATATAGTACAAAATACTTGTAGCTCGGGTAAATCGTATCCGACCTGGACCGACCCGAAAATAACGGTCCGGTTCGGGTACGGGTCTATTTTCAACGGTCCTTCAAAATAGGTACCCTACCTGGGTTTTTAGGACAGGTACGGATTAACCCGCGGGTCCAAGCCTTTTTTTGCCAGGTCTAACTGTGAGAACTGCGAAAGCTGTCAATAACATAAACATCAGTTGGTCTCTAAAATTGAATTAAGATCAATGTGGCCAAGTGTGCCAGAATTACAGGAGGGACAAACATAAATAAACGTTGTTGGTCTCCAAAATGGACAATAACAACGTAGCCAATTGTGTTAGAAATACAGGAGGCCGTACATAGATAGTCCTGTTATATTGACATATGAAGGTTGGTGCACTGTGTTCCTTGCATCCGACTATCATTCCAAATTCCTTACATATTTAGCTTGTTGCATCTTTCATGCCTTTACTCCTCATTGTATGTAATTTTAATTGTCTCTACAATTTCAGTGTAGTGATAAGCTGGGTTTAAGTTTAGAACTGGGCTCATTTGCTGCTGGTGTAATGATATCAACAACTGAACTTGCTCAACATACACTTGAACAAGTAAGCCTCCAATCTTTCTTCACACTCTGGAGATGCATCTTTTTTTTTTTTTGGAGATGCATCTTTTTTTTTGGATTCGTGTAATTTCTTGGTGGTAGCATATGTAATTACTGGTATGTATGTAATAAATGCGTGATTAACTGCTTACACGCATATATCTGGAAGTATATGCTTTCAAAAGCATAGATTCAGTCAATTGTTAGTCCATTTTGACACTAGATTATAATATAGGAGTATTAAGCTGAAGCCTGGACAAGATCACAGCCTTCTGTCATAGAACAATGGGGCAGCTGAGGCTTCCCCCGTGCGGGGGGTTTATGGCGGTTGATGTATGGTGCCTTTCCTCAGCTTTCGTGGAGAGGCTGTTTCTGTGTCTTGCCTGTAACCTCCAGGTCACAATGGAGCAACCTTACCGTTGTGCCCAGGCTCAGACTATCACAACCTTCTACTATATAACAGAAAATTAAACCATGTGTATGCAGAAAAGCAATGGATAGAAGATGCATGGTTGAATCAAAAGCTAGAAACATGTCAAAATATTGTAATCGTGACAAGTTATTTAATTTTTTTGTTTTAGTAGAATACATAATTCGCATTGAACAAGTGCATTGAAAGAGCTTCTGATGATGGTGCAACCATGACTGGGCCATTGCTACTGCCTTGCCTCAAAATAGAACATTCTGGCTGTATATAAAATATGTCAAAATGACACAATCTACAGAAACGTTATATATTGATTCAGCCTCGAGCTTCATATTTCTGGAACATTTTTTTTGGTTTCTGTTGATCCGGGTTTATCGCAATTGCGGTAATAATGTTGCCTCCTCATGTAGTTCATTTGTATGTTCGCTTGTATGGATCGTAATCTTTAGCAGAGCGTAATCGATATGCTCGAGACACTACAAAGTTGATTGTTCATTTTATGGAAAAGGGAACACTCTCTCTCTCTCTCACCTATGGAGCAAATTAAGGAATGAGAACTATTTAACGGCGAGTTAAAGATAGTCGTTAAGCTGCAGGAACCTTGCAACTTCTTTACTGATAGGGTATCTTAATGCTTTATAGTGATCAATACTGCATTGCAGAATTTGCTGCTACTTTCGTCTTTCCCTATTATGCGTGATAATGTTGTTAAGCTGTCTTTTGCTAACTGCTCGCTTGAGAATGTTTTCGTGCAGGTTGAACCCATTCGCAACTTCTTTGCTGCCCTTTTTCTTGCTAGCATCGGAATGCTGATTCATGTTCATTTCCTCTGGAACCATGTTGATATACTATTGGCATCAGTTTTATTGGTGGTGGTTGTTAAAACACTTGTAATTTCCATTGTTGTCAAGGGATTTGGCTACAACAACAAGACTTCAATTCTTGTAAGATATCACTTAACACTTTTTTCCTTGCTTCAACCATTTTATAATTAACCAAATCGGACTTTGCGCCTTGTTCTTGCAGGTTGGGATGTCTCTAGCCCAAATAGGAGAATTTGCTTTTGTCCTTCTCAGTCGTGCTTCTAATCTTCATCTTGTTGAGGTTGGTGCTACAATCATGTTGTCTTTTCATATTTTGGATAGGTGAGATACGCCGTATATCTGACTGAATTCCTATCTTCCATATATAAACATAGCTCTCCCTTTCCTGTTTGGTAATGCGCGAGCTGATTGAACGACAATGATTACATTAAACAGCCTAGTTTTTGCGAGATTGTAATCTTTGTGCAGTGGATATATACGTGTATATGTGTCTCTGAGTGTGTAACCCGCAATACATATCTGTTGTATGTGTGTACATGCAGGACATGTGGTGTTTGTGCATTCCTTTGATGGTAATGACGTGTATAAAATCGTGAATTTTACTTTCAGGGGAAGATGTACCTGCTGCTCCTTGGGACAACAGCTCTTAGTCTGGTATGTTTTTTTTCCCCTGAGAGATAACATATTAATTATGTCCATGATCTTTTCTTGAGATGCGATGGTCCTGAGTGATTCTCATTCTCAATACATTTTCGTCTTTTTTCTTATGGAGTCTTTATGAGATATATTTTCTTTCTAGTTGTTTGTTGGGTGGTAAAAACAATACATCATTTTGATCATGGGTTTCAAGTTGCTTCATCTATTCTTTGGTGCTCTATTCCACTGGGTTTTTCCTTTCACAACCTTCTGGTCCATTTTTAAGATATACCCTGAGGATACGCGAGCTAATTTTCTTTTTCAGGTTTTTTTTTGGTTTAATATGCGATGGCCCTTCAAATCTTTCACATGCCAGGACACATGATGCTTTAGCATCAAATTTGACTCTTGACCACTGTTTTACCCCTTGAACCAAATGGTATACCCCCAGAAAACTGGAGAAACTGATGTTGAAGAATTTTTATATGCGAGCTTTAATGATGAACCAAATGTTTTTTTGGCAGCTTCCATTGCTTTATATTACACATATTACTTTTTCTTACTGGATCATATTACAAATTTCTGCAGGTGACTACTCCATTGCTTTTCAAGCTAATACCTGCCGTGGTACATCTTGGGGTTCTGTTACGGTGGTTTTCCCCCGACAGTCAGAGTGAGGTAATAACTCTGGTCAATGTTTACCTCCTACATAGTGTTCCGTTGTCTCTTATAATGGCTGCTTTTTACATGGGTTTGCCAAAGCCAGTAGCCCAGTATGCAAGTAAAGTCCCATCATGCTTTGTCGTACAGGTGGGATTTAAAGGAGAGAACCTCCGCTCTGACAGTTCTAAGCAGCGTATTGCTTTGATATCCAAGGATCTCATGATTCACGAAGGTTAAATATACACATTGAATATGGACTTTCCAGACTAACCTGATAAGGATCTAATGACCCTGGCGACTTCCCCAACAGTGCAAGAGAAAATGAATGGTGACAATTTTTCCAATCTACCATACGAAGTGCTTTCCCGTGTCAATTTTGTTACATATCTGTGACAAACCGGAGAACAGCGAAGCAACTAGAGCATCTGATAAATTGGGGGATCTGGATAGGAGGTAACCTAACTACCAAACGACTAACAAGTGTGAAATTTCACCGTAACTGAGGTAATACTGCCTTTTTTCTCTGTGGCATGAATTTTTTTTTTACCACTAATGTAAATTAGCTTTTGGCTATTGATGTAATTCTAACTTAGACACAGCATTTCCACTATTCTTTTTCCAAATCTTGAATTAAATTGTAAAAAAAAAGAATGTATATAGGAACTGTTTTTTCTGTTGTTTTCTTCTGCAGTCACATTTTGAGGTGCATAAAATTCCCATCCTTTTTTCTGTATTTAACATAAATTGCTGTCGATCGACTTTTTAAAAATGAATAGCTCTTTTTAACTTGATTACTGCTAATACTTAAATTACTAGGATGCCTCCTAAATTGCTTCGGTCGCTGATTCCTTCTTCACTACCTGCCAGAATAGGGCAGGTTAGTAAGGAACTAATCTGAGGAAAATTCGGTGGTGCGTAGGGGTCTGACTTATTCTTGTGTTTGGTAAGCAAGAGAACAACATTGACAATATAAAGTGTTACATAGAGGTTTGCCAGGTTAGCCTTTTGATTTTACGTTTTTAACATAAAGAAATAGAATCGTCACATTCGATGTCTATCTCAAAATGATAGAAATTCAACAAAGGAAGAAATAAACAAACAAACATCGACAGGTTTTAAGATAGCTATTTTAAAGGGCATAGATGCCGATTAAAATCTTAGTTTTTACGTTGTGTTTTTTTATCCTTTTTTAGGTTTTTGTTATAGAAGTGTAGTAACACTCTTTTGTGGGACGAAGGCAAGTAAATCGTAGAGACAAAAGAAGATATGTTACCAGCCCGAACAGGCTAGGGGGATGACGCTTGTTCTTCTTGATGCGGCCATTCTGGCCAAGAAAATACTTGTGCGCGTGACTGCCTACTTGGGTTAGGGATCTTGAACTCACAAATTCCTTAGGACCCGATCAAACTTGGTCAATTACGAGGTTGGCAGTTACATTTTAGGTGAATTAGAGTTTTGAAAATAATTTAATTTGATACCCAAGAATCATGAGGCTAAAAGTCCAACCGTCATTTTTAATTTTATTAGAATTCTATCAGGCCTCCCCTAGGTATGTAGACGACGAAACACACAAGAAACACCTTTTCAGAGTTTGTAAGGTTCTGACAGTTACTCCTTTTCACTTCTATCTTATAAGTCAACATTTTCGGGTGGTTCTTGACAAACTTTCTAGCAGCAACAAGACGTGTTTGAATAATACCTAAATGTATAGTGAATTGAAAGTATCTCAACACGGTTATCACAATGCTTCACAACGCCATCATATTCTCTGAGAATTTACACGATAAGTGCTCAACATCGCGGCTACGCTTTTCACATCTGTTGTTTTCGCTTGCAAGGTGTTGATTAGTTTCGTTTGACTGACATCAATAAAAAGAGGTATGATTGACACCTCCAAGACAGTCAGTAGCTCAAAATTCCGACTACCCCCCAACCCACAAACACACTCATCATTGTATAGCAGGAAATCTTATATGAAAGGTGCTCATCATTTTGATTGGGCCTCAAATCAATTTTAGAGATGTTTTGTTCTAAAAAGAAGTTGTTGGTATTGTCAAGAACTTCATCCCTGAACTGCTTTTTATCAGGTTTAGTCCTACTGTTAAAATAGATACATTTTTTTGCCAGAAGTAAAAGGAGGTAGCACCATCATTCCAGTGGCTTTGGCAATAGGGCTTGCCTCTATCATTAGTCTAATCTCCTGACATATAATATGCCCACAAATTGCATCGACAACAGGAGCGATTTCAAAACTTTATCGTAGTCGAATAGTTTGCTTTGGATTAATGAAATATTTTGGCTGCAATCTCGATACTTGGAATACCCCACAACTTCCCATATAATGACCCTTAATTGTTGCTACAAATTGTTAGTGACATTTTTTCAAGACATCTTTACTTATAGTTCTGAAAAACATTTTTTTAGCGTCACTAACTAAAAGCTACAAAGCATAAGACGGCCATTATTTATCGTTATATAGGAGGAGATGTATGACCTTCCAACAGCCAAAGTTTTTTCCATCAATTAAAACTGCGCATTTGATTACTTAAATGTGTTGCAAATAAATGTCAACAGTAGATGCTAAGTGACGCAAAGAAGTGATATGATTGATTTAGAAGAAGTCAAAGTCACAAAGTGGTGCTTGGGATAATCAGGTTGCTTAAAGAACTCATTAAGCAAAGAAAGCCATCGGGTGATTGAGTCAAATCATATTCGAAATATTAATATATGTATGGTGTTGTAAGCACAAAGCTTGAAAAGAATAATCTAGTGGGTAAATAGCTGAAACGACGTGCACGGCCTTTATTTAGTTATGATTAACTAAACTTCATCAGTGCCTTGTATTTGACTATCAAATTTGTGTGGAAGTTTACTTCTAAAGCTGACTATTGAATTGTCAGATGCCATTGTTTGATAATTTTCAAGTCAATGTATTTGACTATCAAATTTGTGTGGAAGTTTACTCCTAAAGCTGAATATTGAATTGTCAGATGCCATTGTTTGATAATTTTCAAGTCAATGTATCCTTAGAATGTTATGATAATATCAATAGTAAAAAAAACTTGCCAAATTTTTGAGTTAATTGAGTAAGGGCATTTTTTGTTTTTGGAGTCAAGAATCTCAATCATTGGCTTGCTGCATGGTTATTACCCATGCCACCGTTGATGTTTGCAGGCATGGGTAAATCAGTTTATCATTGCGTCGATGTTAGTTAAGTATGTTGGTTGAGTGACTCCCAATGTGGGTTAAGCATTAGAGAGTGCGTCCCGAGTGTCTTTAGAAAGTAGCTGCAACTAGTATTCGATACTCTATTGCTTGATGGACTGCACCAAACACCTATCCGAAAGTAAGGTCCTGTTTGACACTCAATTTTTTTTTTTCAGTCTTGGAAACTGAAAAAAATAAGCGCGTTTGGTAACTTTTTTTTTTCCATTCAGTTTAAAAATTCAGTTTTTAAATCAAGGTTGTTTTTAAAAACTCCAAAAAACTCCAAAAACTGATTTTTTTTTAGTGTTTATTTTTTTCAGACCACCATCCTCCCACCGCCTGCAGCCACCAGCCACCGCCACGTCCTACCACCGCCACCGCAAACCACTACAAAAAAAATTGGGTTATCAAACACAAAAAAAACTCAAAAAAAAAAAACTGAGTTATCAAACACCTACTTATTTTTGTAAAAAAAAAAAATTAAACTGCTCTTTAATTTTTTTTTTAAAAACTGAAAACCAATTTTTTTTTTTTGTCAAACAGAGCCTAAGACTCCATGAGTCAAGTTTTGCATGTAGGACAAGGACGCATATTGCCAAGCCTCACCAAGCCAGCCCTGTCCACCCCCACTAATCTTGGCCCGTCCAACACCATCACTCGTTGCACCACCAATCCTGCCCATTTAACAGCACTCCCTTCCACCACCGACCAACCCCGTCCACCACCAATCTAGCCCACCAACCCGCCCAATTCCACCAGTTACTTTAAGCATCACCATTCGCGTTTAACACCAATTAAGCCTTGTCCAGCACTACCACTCACTTTCGCCACTACATTCACGCCCATCACTAACCCACCCTTGTCCAACATCGCCACTCACTTTCGCCACTACATTCACGCCCATCACTAACCCACCCTTGTCCACTAACCCAGCACCATCCACCACCACCTACAGCCCGGCTTGGCCAGATTTGGTTTGATTGTTACAATGGCATGCTCAATTTTATTGAATGTTAACATGCTGAGACCAAACATCGCTTCTTTTAAATTGATTCAATTCTTCTTGCATGGCAAGGGTCCACCCATCATCTTTGAGAGCCTTTGAAATATTTTTAGGCACAATTTCAGAAAGAAAAGCAAAATCAGTACATAAAAGATTTACAGAAGATCGGGTAGTTACCTCACGTTCAACATTACCAATTACTTGCTCCCTTGGGTGCTTAGAAGAATATCTCCAGCACTTAGAAAGATGTTGAGTTTCGGTATTTCTTTTTTCGGATGAAATTGAGTTGCCCCCTTCATTTCTTGAAATATCTAATTTATTAAAGCTGAGGGGAAGATTCTCGCTGTCATCATTTGCATGCTTACTTGGATTTTCAATATTAGAATCTTAAAAAACAATATGCGTTGATTCTCCAACAGCAAGAGTCCTAAAGTTATAAACTCTATATGCTCTACTCTTCATGGAATAACCAAGAAAGATACCTTTGTCAGATTTTGCATCAAACTTGCCCAAGTTCTCACGATTGTTCAAAATAAAACACTTGCAACCGAAAATCTTGAAATAATCAATCTTTGGCTTTCGATTAGAGAAAAGTTTGTAAAAGAGTTTGGTCAAGAATTAGTCTGATGAGAACTCTGTTCAATATGTACAAGAAAAGCTGGCGGCTTTAGCCCAAAAATATTTTAGCAAAGAGTTTTCGTGAAGCATTGTTCTAACCATCTCTTGAATAGTACGATTCTTTCTTTCTACTACCCCATTTTGTTGGGGGGTCTGAGGAGTAGAAAATTCATGAGCAATGCTATTTTGATCATACACGGGGATAACATCTTTTTCAAACTCGCGGCTATAATCACTCAGATTTTCACAAGTTTTAACTCCTTTTCATTTTCTAGAAGCTTTACAAGGTAAAGAATTTTTCAAAAGCTTCATTCTTATGAGTTAGAAATAGAACCCAGGTGTATCTAGAAAAATCATCAACAATGACGAAGGTATAAAATTGTCCACCAAGGCTAGCATATCTTGTAGGACCAAAAAAATCTAGATGAAGGAGTTGAAGAGAACGAGAGGTAGAAACAACATTTTTGGCATGAAAAGAGGTTTTCGATTGTTTGTCATATTGACCTGCATCATAGACCTTATCCTTGACAAATTTCAAATTTGGTAAGCCTCTAACAAGTTCTTTCGAGAGTAATTTCTTGATTAAGTCCATATGCACATGACCTAATCTACGATGCCACAACCAAGTATCATTTTGTCGGACAGAAAGACAAAATTCTTGAAAAGAATCAAACCCTTCAAATAAAAGAGTATAGATGTTACCGTCACGCTTACCAACTAAGGTACCTCCATTTGAGGCATGACAGATCAGGCATTGATCACATTCAAAACACACTTTTTGTCCACTATAGATTAATCAAATTAAACTTCAAGCCATCAACTAAAGACACATTATCAATAGAGATCGAACCGTTACTGTGATACCCCGAAAATACCGGAAATTAATCTAACCGTGAGTTTGATTAATTAAGGGGTGTTATTTTTATTGAGTAGTAATATGTTGATGATGATTAAGTGTTAGGTAGCTAAATAAGGGGTTAGTGTGGCCTTGGGGGTTAAAAATGTAATTTTAGAAAGTTAAGGGGCAAAAATATAATTTTTGAAAAGATGATGAACAGGATGCATATTTTTATTAAGTAGCATCATTTTGATGATAATGAGGTGTTAGGGGGCTAAAGGAGGGGTTAGGGTGATTTTGGGGTCAAATTGTAAATTTTCACAGTCGAGGGGTCAAAATGCAATTTTAGAAACTTGAGGGGCCAAAGTGCAAATTTTGAAACTTTGCAAAATGTGGCACAACCTTGGGAAAATGGGCCATGCACGATGGCCACCTCCTGGTTGTATCAAGCTGACTCAAATTGGGAAATTATAAACTATTTATGGATAAGATTTAATGGTGTTAAATATAAAAGAAAAATTTGGGGTGCAAAATAGAAATAAAGAGAAGTCAAGAACTCAGCTCAAGAACGCGCACAGTAGCAGCCACGGGAAGGAAGGAAAAAAAGAGAAGGAAAAAAGAGGGAAGGAAAAAGGAGGAAGAAGAAGGAAGGAAAGGAAATAAAGAAGAAAATGTTGAATCCGAACCCTAATTGGGTATGATTTTGAACCCAAAATTGTGAAAATTGGTTGCATTCAATTGAGCATATGATGTGGGAGTATATATATATATATATATATATATATATATATATATATATATATATATATATATATATATATATATATATATATATATATATATATATATATATATGGGGACCGATCCACACCCACCGGTGGAGAAATAACAAATTTCTCCACCGAACCGCTGGTCTTACCAGCGGTTGGCCACGTGGGGCAAAAAGGCGAAAAAAGTGTACGGTCACTGCATTAATGGCAAAAAAGGCACGAGAAATGGCACGAGAAATGGTGAGAAAATGGCGAGAGAGAGAAAAAGGACACCAACCGCATGCACAACCAGCGGTTGGCATTAATATGCCTGCCACGTGCCGTCCCCCACCCCTGCCACGTGGCCCAACCCCATGGCCCCTGCCACGTGGCGTCCCCTCCCCCTGCCACGTGGCCCACCAGCATGGCCAACCGGCGGTATTAGCGATGGCCTTGCCACGTGGCATCCCCTCCCCCTGCCACGTGGCAGAGGAGGGCACCAACCGCGGGTGGTACCAGCGGTTGGGCCACGTGGCAGGGGGAGGGGACGCCACGTGCCAGGGGCGGGGACCAACCGCTGGTACCACCAGCGGTTGGTCCCCGCCCCTGCCACGTGGCGTCCCCTCCCCCTGCCACGTGGCCCAACCGCTGGTACCACCCGCGGTTGGTGCCCTCCCTCTGCCACGTGGCAGGGGGAGGGGATGCCACGTGGCCCAACCGCCGGTACCACCCGCGGTTGGTCCCCTCCCTCTGCCACGTGGCGTCCCCTCCCCCTGCCACGTGGCCCAACCGCTCCTACAACCCGCGGTTGGTCCCCTCCCTCTGCCACGTGGCGTCCCCTCCCCCTGCCACGTGGCCCAACCGCTCCTACGACCCGCGGTTGGTCCCCTCCCTCCGCCACGTGGCGTCCCCTCCCCTCATCCGCAGGGCCCAACCGCTCCTACAACCCGCGGTTGGTCCCTGCCCCCCTCCCCTGCCACGTGGCGCCCCCCCCCCGGGTGATGCCCCACCTGGTGTCCTTCCCCACGATGCCACGTGTCGTCCTTCCCTCCCCCGTGATGCCCCAACGTGGTGTCCTTCTGCCGAATTTTTTTTTTGCAGCAGCCTTTGACCGCATAAACACCCACCCTTCCTCACTTTTTTCTGTCTTTTTTCTTCTCTCTTCCTCGCTTCTCTCTTTATAATCCCCTCCCCCGAACCCTTCTTCTGCACTCTGTCATCTTTTACCAACTTCCTTCGTACTTCATATCTCACCTACATAATCTCCACAACAATACAAATCAAAAAATTTTACGCTAGAAGATCGTGGATAACCGCTAGAAGATCGGTAGTTTTTTCTTTAAATACATCAAGTCACAACAAGTAAGTATTTTGAATTTCCTTATAATTCAATGTTAGGTTTATACAAATCAGCGTATTACATTTATAGATTCCAAAACAGAGATTTTTTAGGGTGCCAAATATAGACAGTTTTTCACGAATTTATAAAAAATAGCTAGAGCTAGATTTTGCCAAAATACAAAAAAGAGACCCTAGTTATTCTTAAAGGATCTGTCTCAGGTAAAAATTTCAGATTTTTCCAAAGACTGGAAAGGGGTTAACTGATACGGGGAACCTTGTAACTCTGCAGTGTATTTTAAAATATCAAGCTAGCGCGATTTCGCGCGAAACTTTTATGAGAATCCTAGGATGTTGGGAAGTTCCATTCCCCAGGAATTCGGGCCATTCCGAAGCCGTTACCTATTTTTTTGGCCGAACGGCCCTTTAAGCGCTTGATCCGGACACCGGTTCGCGATTTTTGGGCGAAACCTCCGTAAAATACTTTTTATGTCAAGAATGAATTCAGGAAGCCTCAAGTAGCATTTCGAAGCACTTTTGATATTTTTTTATGCCAGGGGGCATTTCGGTAATTCGCCGCCCCGAGAGGGGTATTTCGGTAATTTTACAGTGCTAAGTTTTTTGACGGACTTTTTAGTCCAGAAATATAATTACAAAACCTGAAATGTTGTTTTGAAGCTGACGTGGCGCGCGTAGGGGTGTTTTGGTAATTTTCCCGCGCCAAGGGGTGTTTTGGTAATTTTCCCGTGCCAAGTTTTTCAAACGACTTTTTAGTCCAGAAATGTAAGTAAACCACCTGAAATGTTGTTTTGAAGCTGGTTCGGGGGCGTTGGGGTGATAGTGAACGCTCAGGGGCATTTCGGTAATTTACCGATGTTCGGGGGCTATTTTGCTAGGAAGGATCCAGCTTAAAATTCATACCTTAAAATAACTTTTAGTTCAGGAAAGGGTGTGAGACACCCGAAAACTTATTTTGTTCCAGATGTTCTGAACCTTGTGACGCACCGGCGATGACTGCCAGGGGATATTTTGCATAAGTAGCGGGTGTTTTGGTAACTTGCCCCCTTTAAAATTTTTCCTGATATATTTGGTATATAATTGACGTAATACATTTAAAAACTTGACTTTAAAGCGGTTTTGAGGTGTTGGAGGTGTAGGGGCCATCGGGCTATATATTGCTATATAACCACGTTGGCGCTAAATTCAGTGGGAACTAGCGTAATTAAGCGTTCGGAGTGGTGGGAATTGAGGATTTGTTTTAATACATTGAAATAATGACTATTGCTAATGTGTTGGTAAGCTAGGTTAAAGATCCAGTTATAGTTTTGGAATGTAAATATTATGGATATTATGGACGCTAAGTTGGTTTATAATTATATTTTGTTCTTAAAGGTATGAATTTCAGCTCTGGACCTCATGATACATCAATCCTATACGATGACGATGACCACGTCGCGAGGCACGTATTTGACGGTGTCGATAGGGGTGTTTTGGAAACAATTCAAAGCACAAGGCACCTTGAAGAGTGGGTACTAAACGAGGAACAAATACAGCTATTACACCGTCAAAATTTAACCCTGTTCACCGATCCCGGGAAATGGTCTCGACACGACGATTGCCTTATATCCGCTCTAGTTGAACGATGGAGGAGCGAGACGAACTCATTTCACTTCCGGTTTGGTGAAATGACTGTTACGTTAGAGGACGTCGGATTTATACTTGGAATCCCATGTCACGGCAGACCCGTTACTTTGAACGTGCCGTCTGCATCCATAGCGAATATGGCTATGCAGTATTTTCCGGGAATTCCAAGGGCAGCGCTTACAACAAACGGCGTCAAGCTTAAATGGCTGAGAGAGCAGTACGGCGTGCTACCGGATGAATACACTCCTCAAGATTTCGTGACGTATACGAAGGCATTCCTTCTGTATATTATTGGAGCTATATTACTTCCGACGCATTCGAAAAACACGGTGCATCCGAAGTATATGGTGTTCTTGGAGGATCTTGAGGAGGTATACTCCTATTCGTGGGGTTCAGCTGTCCTTGCGCACCTATATCGAGCACTGCATAAGGCTACGAGAAACGGTGCCAAGTCCATTGCCGCCTGCCTGACTCTATTACAGGTATGAGCATTTATTTTCTTGGTAGGATCCTTAGTCAATATATTCGGGATTAATTACTAATTCCATATAATGTTTGCATTCACAGGTTTGGTCTTACGAGAGGCTACCCATGGGTCGTCCACAACCGTTGGTAGATTCCGATGAGACGTGGCCTAGGGTGTGGGCCTGGGGGCCTACGACCAACCGGAGGTGGAGACGGGTAGACCCTCACCACCATCTAAAGTTCTATCGGGGGGAACTAGAGATACTAGATGCATCCCAGGTGACGTGGCAGCCATATGGCAAGGTGATGCATCTGTTGGATGAGTGGTGTTGGCAACTTCCGGTGTCGTACGTGCTGGCAGGTTTGGTTCGGGTGCCGCTCATTCACTTCGAAGAATGTGAGTTTCAGATGCCCGATCGAGCTATGAAGCAAGCTGGCTGTCCACAAGGGATACCAAAACCCGCTGTAGACATGCGGCCATACAGGGGTGGTCGAGGGCCGAACTTCGAGGTGGCTGATGCCTTGATTTTGTTGGGTGACGAGGTGCACCAGTGGAATACCTGGCAGGAAACGTATGATAGCCTTGTATCGCTGAAGCACGACGGCATTAGTACTGAGGAATACTTACAGTGGTTTCTCAGGGTGACGCGCACGAGGGTGAATCGCCCTTCCCAGGTGAAGAAGACATCGTACGCGCCACGTGAGGTCTATGACCAGTTCTGGGCATTGGCCATTGTAAGTCATGCTAGTGTTGTTTGATAATTTATTTGCGCACCTTATCGACCATTTGTCAAATATGATTAGCCATATTTTCTATGCATGTTTTTTAGGTTGACCAGGGCATTGAGGTGTTCAAGCAGCTGGAGTCGTTTGACTGGTTTGTCGCGCAGGCTCCTGACAATCTCAAGAGGTCCATTGAGAAGTACAAGACTGAAGTTCAAAACTTTAGTCTTGCGTACCGGGGTTACGAAGGGGAGCCGTCTAGTCGCCCTCGTCCTGAAGCGTACGACTATCAGCCCCAGAGTCAGGTGTGGGAGTCGTCTGGTCGCCCTCTTCCTGACGCGTACAACTATCAGCCCCAGAGTCAGGTGTGGGAGCCGTCTGGTCGCCCTCCTCCTGACGCGTACGACTATCAGCCCCAGAGTCAGGTGTGGGAGCCGTATAGTCGCTTCCTCCTGACGCATACGACTCTCAGTGCCAGAGTCAGGTTCCCCAAGTAGGAATCCAGGCCTCGCGCCCAAGCTTTCGGTCGGACAAAGGACAAGCGACGAAGCCATTGAGGTCGGACAAGATGGCTTGGATCGACCGGCACTACTTCGGGCATGAGCCTGTCAATTCAGCAGACTTTCCCCTTGCGACATTCCTAGGTCATGAGGATATCAGAACGTTGGCGCCGGAGACAGATCTTTCAAATTTTGTCATGAACGCTTACATAGAACTGCTCCGGATTAGAGAGCAACGTTTTAACCGTTCTGAATATTTGAAGCTTAACATGTATCCCACTCATTTTGTGGAATTAACGGTGAGAGAATTCACAGAATGGAGGCGAGGGGGCGGCAGGAGTAAGTGGAAACCAGGTCGAAACGTGTTAGGCATGATGAACGCAGACTATCAATGTCCCGCTGCTGATGCGAACCTTATCATGATACCCTGTCATCATGCAAACCACTGGTTCCTATTAGTTCTCCATCCAGCGTTCAGAACGGTTCACATATACGATAGCCTAAGGGAGGACGAGCCTGGACAGCTGCTGGCACAGATGTACAACGAGTACATCACTTTAGTGGTTAGTATTTATTTTTTGACCTTGGCCCATAGTATATTGTTCTTGTCTCATAGGCTTGATTCTCGTTTTTATTGTTGGATGCAGACTACTGTCCTCTCGCTAGCATGCGGACGGCCACAGGGTGACCCTTGGACGGTCGTGATGATAAAGGACCGACCAAAGCAATATAACGGTCACGATTGCGGGATTTACGTCCTCAAGTACATGGACTACGTTGCTCGCTCGGAAGTGCTCAAACACTCCTCGTGGACTAGGAAGGATGCCTTGACGTTTAGGTATAGGATAGCCTGGGAGCTGAAAAAGAATGAAGCTAGACGCCTTCATTACCATTATCCTGACGTGCGTGGCTAGCTGCTGTGATGTTACAAAAAATTGTACCAAAAAGAAATGTACATAATTTTTCGCATGCTATGAATTTGGCGCTAAAATGTGCGCGAATATACCTTTCATATGACGGCATTCAAAAAAATTACGCGTCTCGCTTTTCGCCGAAATTCATAGAAATGGGCTAACTAGCGTGCATGAGGTGCAATGAGCGAAAAAAAAGTGACAAAAAAAATTTCAACTTTTTTCGGAAGCTATCAAATGCGGCCTATAGTGTGCCCGAATAGGCCCTTCCTAGGAAAACTCAAAAATTAATGTGTCTCGTTTTTCGCCGAAAGTCTTACAAATGGGCTAACTAGCGTGCCTGAAGTGCAATGAGCGGAAAAAAAGTGACAAAAAAAATTACAACTTTTTTCGGAAGCTATCAAATGGGGCCTAAAGTGTGCCCGAATAGGCCCTTCCTAGGAAAACTCAAAAATTAATGTGTCTCGTTTTTCGCCGAAAGTCTTACAAATGGGCTAACTAGCGTGCCTGAAGTGCAATGAGCGGAAAAAAAGTGACAAAAAAAATTACAACTTTTTTCGGAAGCTATCAAATGGGGCCTAAAGTGTGCCCGAATAGGCCCTTCCTAGGAAAACTCAAAAATTAATGTGTCTCGTTTTTTGCCGAAAGTCTTACAAATGGGCTAACTAGCGTGCCTGAAGTGCAATGAGCGAAAAAAAGTGACAAAAAAAATTACAACTTTTTTCGGAAGCTATCAAATGGGGCCTAAAGTGTGCCCGAATAGGCCCTTCCTAGGAAAACTCAAAAATTAATGTGTCTCGTTTTTCGTCGAAAGTCTTACAAATGGGCTAACTAGCGTGCCTGAAGTGCAATGAGCGGAAAAAAAGTGACAAAAAAAATTATAACTTTTTTCGGAAGCTATCAATTGGGGCCTAAAGTGTGCCCGAATAGGCCCTTCCTAGGAAAACTCAAAAATTAATGTGTCTCGTTTTTCGCCGAAAGTCTTACAAATGGGCTAACTAGCGTGCCTGAAGTGCAATGAGCGGAAAAAAAGTGACAAAAAAAATTACAACTTTTTTCGGAAGCTATCAATTGGGGCCTAAAGTGTGCCCGAAAACGGAGTTACCAAAAATATCAATAATCCACAAATCAAATCACAAATTAAAGATTGCACAAACCAAATCACAAATTTAAACATTATAAAAGTTCAATTTATACAACTGAAACATTAACCCTAACACTCTTCCTCATCATCGTCCTCCTCGACCATACTGCCAGGTTCGATACCTAACACTTTATAATGGTTTCTCTTGTCATGATCAGTCATCTTATTACACAACGCACACTTTCGTAATTTTTTTTGACCCGTTGCTTCTTCAATCGGATTCTTCATGCGTATTGCTCGTTTTCGCCCTTTTGTTTGAGAAATAATTGGATCAAAAATGTCGTCCTCCTCACGTTGTAGGTCAGTGCCGTCAATGACTGGCTGTTTGGCTCGATTGAATCTACCGCCTGGAGTTGGTCGAGTAGTCGGAGTGTCCACAGTTTCTGGTAATGCCATCCTAAACTGTGCATGCATAGCCTTATCCCGTGCGGCTGCTTCAACTTGATACCTGTACCCATCAAATGTCGACGCTGCATCCATTGATAAACCGTGCATGATGTTACAAAGGTGATTATATCGCAGCGACTCAGATTGCTCGAAATCAACTGAAACATTGGGCACGTAAGGAATGTGACCGTGGACTCTGTTGGCTTCCTTCGTCCACCGTTCCAAGATATACGGTGGAGGGATTTCACTAGCATTCTTGGCGCTCAAAACCCTCAACGCGTGTCGACAAAGTATACCTTTATGCTCAAACAGTTGACAGTTGCAATTAACCAACCCAGTGTCCTTACAAATTGCTACGGTAAAATGTCGTCTGGTCCTCGGAGCCGACGAAGAGCACGGATTGGCGAAGTTCGTCACATTTGTCAAAGCATAAACCTTGATGTCTCTGGTGGAATACTCGTGCAACTTTGTCATGCCATATTGATTCGACTTTAGTAGTTCCTCTTGAAACTGTCGAAACATTTCCTTGGTATAGACTTGAGCCGCATGAGCCTCTAAAGGTGAATAAAGTAGTATAGCTCTTTCTTTGCAAACTGTAGCCGCGTCGGCTTCTCTCTCACGGTACAATTGCCTGTCAACGGCTTTCTGCATCTCTAGTACGAACTCCGCTATACTTGAAGACTGGCCTACGTACCCATCAAAGAATGAATTCATAGCTTCGCTTCTCGAGGTCGTAGTCATTCCGGCTGCAAAAAAATTCTTGGTGTAGGCACCGACCCACTGTGTCTTGATCTCATACAACGATTGTAACCATTCGTGATTGTGCAAATAGTAAGTATCCATTAACGTGGCCCACCTCTCCTCGAACACGTCTACCGTCAACGATTTCTTCACACATGTATTAAAGTCAGTCTTGAATGACGGATGGTTTGCATATACATGGTGAAGCCGTTCGGGATATTTGTTGCTTATGTGCCATGTGCACAGGCCATGGTGAGTATCTGGAAGGACCTTAGCGATTGCATTTTTCATTGCCAGATCTTGGTCGGTGATGATGGTCTTTGGAGGAATATGATACATTGCTTGAAGCCACGTTTCAAATAACCACGTAAATGACTCCTCCGTCTCATCCCTAAGCAGGGCAAAGCCAAACGAGATTGACTGATAGTGGTGGTTCACCCCGGTGAACGGAGCAAAAGGCATAGAGTACTTATTGGTGCGGTATGTGGTGTCAAACGTCACAACATCCCCAAAATTTTGGTAAGCAGCTCTAGAACGGGGGTCCGCCCAAAATATAGTACTAATGCGGTTCTCATCATCCAGTTGGAGACTGTAAAAAAATCCAGAATTCTCACTCTGAAGGGACCTGAAGAGATCAAGTGTAGTTTGAGAATCACTCTTACCGAAAGACTCTCTCCTCTGAGCACGAAGTTCATTTCGAAGGTCTACTTCGTTGAAACTCAACTTGTCAATCCCCCCAGCCTGGCTTGAGAAAACCCCCATCATCTTAGAAGGTGGAATTTTAGCCTCGGCCATTGTAAAAATTAGTTGTCTGTGTGCCGCGCTTATTTCTCGGTGTTGATGAATTTGACCAATCTTACTAGGGGTCATCAACTGATGATTATGGCTCAACTCCACTCCTGTGACAACCCAATGGTTTTCATTTTTTCGGTGTACTGCATACACATGGGCCTTGCAGCCGGTACCCGGAAATGTGTCCCGTTTTCTTTGTCTTGTTGTCCCTTCGTCACTGATCCGAACGACCGGAGTTACATGCGGTGCTCCTCTATGACACTCAAATAGTCTTGCACAAATTTGATCTGTATTCGCCCGTTTTCTAGTCGTCTTAGTTCTAATACCGAAACCTATCGTTTTCGAATATGCTCTATAGTATGCTTCAACTTCGTCCAGTGCTTGAAAAACTTGACCAACGTAAGGTGGATCAGAACCTTCACAAAAATTATTTCCTCCAGTTGCATCCATATTTATACTGGAATCTAAAAAATAAAAATTATATCATTCTCAACAAGTCATAGATTTAAATAAAAGAAGAATAAAATTTATTTAAACCACCGTCTTTCGAGAAATTTGGTATAATGTAAAATTAGCAAAATAGCCCCCGATGAGCGACAAATTACCGAAATGCCTCCGGGGGTTCATT
>JAVXUP010004861.1:0-25213 GCA_033070095.1 Escallonia herrerae | reverse complement strand
CAGCGGTTGGGCCACGTGGCGCAAAAAGGCGAAAAAGGCGTACGGCCACTGCATTAATGGCGAAAAAGGCACGAGAAATGGTGAGAAATGGTGAGAGAGGAGAAAAAGGACACCAACCGCATGCACAACCAGCGGTTGGCATTAATATGTCCCCCACCCCTGCCACGTGGCCCAACCCCATGGCCCCTGCCACGTGGCGTCCCCTCCCCCTGCCACGTGGCCCACCAGCATGGACAACCGGCGGTTCGGGAGCCACGTGGCCCTGCCACGTGGCCCAACCGCGTGTGGTACCAGCGGTTGGTCTCCCGCCCCTGCCATGTGGCGTCCCCTCCCCCGCCACGTGGCCCAACCGCGGGTGGTACCAGCGGTTGGTCTGCCCCTGCCACGTGGCGTCCCCTTCCCTCATCCGCAGGGCCCAACCGCTCCTACAACCCGCGGTTGGTCCCCTCCCCCCCTCCCCTGCCATGTGGCGTCCCCCCGTGTGATGCCCCACCTGGTGTCCTTCCCCACGATGCCACGTGTCGTCCTTCCCTCCCCCGTGATGCCCCACGTGGTGTCCTTCTGCCGAAATTTTTTTTTTTGCCGCAGCCTTTGACCGCATAAACACCCACCCTTCCTCACTTTTTTCTGTCTTTTTTCTTCTCTCTTCCTCGCTTCTCTCTTTATAATCCCCTCCCCCGAACCCTTCTTCTGCACTCTGTCATCTTTTACCAACTTCCTTCGTACTTCATATCTCACCTACATAATCTCCATAACAATACAAACCAAAAATTTTATAGAAGATTGGATAACCGCTAGAAGATCGGTAGTTTTTTCTTTAAATACATCAAGTCACAACAAGTAAGTATTTTGAATTTCCTTATAATTCAATGTTAGGTTTATACAAATCAGCGTATTACATTTATAGATTCCAAAACAGCGATTTTTTAGGGCGCCAAATATAGACAGTTTTTCACGAATTTATAAAAAATAGCTAGAGCTAGATTTTGCCAAAATGCAAAAAAGAGACCCTAGTTATTCTTAAAGGATCTGTCTCAGGTAAAAATTTCAGATTTTTCCAAAGACTGGAAAGGGGTTAACTGATACGGGGAACCTTGTAACTCTGTAGTGTATTTTAAAATATCTAGCTAGCGCGATTTCGCGCGAAACTTTTATGAGAATCCTAGGATGTTGGGAAGTTCCATTCCCCAGGAATTCGGGCCATTCCGAAGCCGTTACCTATTTTTTTGGCCGAACGGCCCTTTAAGCGCTTGATCCGGACACCGGTTCGCGATTTTTGGGCGAAACCTCCGTAAAATACTTTTTATGTCAAGAATGAATTCAGGAAGCCTCAAGTAGCATTTCGAAGCACTTTTGATATTTTTCGATGCCAGGGGGCATTTCGGTAATTCGCCGCCCCGAGAGGGGTATTTCGGTAATTTTACAGTGCTAAGTTTTTCGACGGACTTTTTAGTCCAGAAATGTAATTACAAAACCTGAAATGTTGTTTTGAAGCTGACGTGGCGCGCGTAGGGGTGTTTTGGTAATTTTCCCGCGCCAAGGGGTGTTTTGGTAATTTTCCCGTGCCAAGTTTTTCAAACGACTTTTTAGTCCAGAAATGTAAGTAAACCACCTGAAATGTTGTTTTGAAGCTGGTTCGGGGGCGTTGGGGTGATAGTGAACGCTCAGGGGCATTTCGGTAATTTGCCGCTGATCGGGGGCTATTTTGCTAGGAAGGATCCAGCTTAAAATTCATACCTTAAAATAACTTTTAGTTCAGGAAAGGGTGTGAGACACCCGAAAACTTATTTTGTTCCAGATGTTCTGAACCTTGTGACGCACCGGCGATGACTGCCAGGGGATATTTTGCATAAGTAGCGGGTGTTTTGGTAACTTGCCCCCTTTAAAATTTTTCCTGATATATTTGGTATATAATTGACGTAATACATTTAAAAACTTGACTTTAAAGCGGTTTTGAGGTGTTGGGGTTGTAGGGGCCATCGGGGGGTATATTGCTATATAACCACGTTGGCGCTAAATTCAGTGGGAACTAGCGTAATTAAGCGTTCGGAGTGGTGGGAATTGAGGATTTGTTTTAATACATTGAAATAATGACTATTGCTAATGTGTTGGTAAGCTAGGTTAAAGATCCAGTTATAGTTTTGGAATGTAAATATTATGGATATTATGGACGCTAAGTTGGTTTATAATTATATTTTGTTCTTAAAGGTATGAATTTCAGCTCTGGACCTCATGATACATCAATCCTATACGATGACGATGACCACGTCGCGAGGCACGTATTTGACGGTGTCGATAGGGGTGTTTTGGAAACAATTCAAAGCACAAGGCACCTTGAAGAGTGGGTACTAAACAAGGAACAAATACAGCTATTACACCGTCAAAATTTAACCCTGTTCACCGATTGCGGGAAATGGTCTCGACACGACGATTGCCTTATATCCGCTCTAGTTGAACGATGGAGGAGCGAGACGAACTCATTTCACTTCCGGTTTGGTGAAATGACTGTTACGTTAGAGGACGTCGGATTTATACTTGGAATCCCATGTCACGGCAGACCCGTTACTTTGAACGTGCCGTCTGCATCCATAGCGAATATGGCTATGCAGTATTTTCCGGGAATTCCAAGGGCAGCGCTTACAACAAACGGCGTCAAGCTTAAATGGCTGAGAGAGCAGTACGGCGTGCTACCGGATGAATACACTCCTCAAGATTTCGTGACGTATACGAAGGCATTCCTTCTGTATATTATTGGAGCTATATTACTTCCGACGCATTCGAAAAACACGGTGCATCCGAAGTATATGGTGTTCTTGGAGGATCTTGAGGAGGTATACTCCTATTCGTGGGGTTCAGCTGTCCTTGCGCACCTATATCGAGCACTGCATAAGGCTACGAGAAACGGTGCCAAGTCCATTGCCGCCTGCCTGACTCTATTACAGGTATGAGCATTTATTTTCTTGGTAGGATCCTTAGTCAATATATTCGGGATTAATTACTAATTCCATATAATGTTTGCATTCACAGGTTTGGTCTTACGAGAGGCTACCCATGGGTCGTCCACAACCGTTGGTAGATTCCGATGAGACGTGGCCTAGGGTGTGGGCCTGGGGGCCTACGACCAACCGGAGGAGGAGACGGGTAGACCCTCACCACCATCTAAAGTTCTATCGGGGGGAACTAGAGATACTAGATGCATCCCAGGTGACGTGGCAGCCATATGGCAAGGTGATGCATCTGTTGGATGAGTGGTGTTGGCAACTTCCGGTGTCGTACGTGCTGGCAGGTTTGGTTCGGGTGCCGCTCATTCACTTCGAAGAATGTGAGTTTCAGATGCCCGATCGAGCTATGAAGCAAGCTGGCTGTCCACAAGGGATACCAAAACCCGCTGTAGACATGCGGCCATACAGGGGTGGTCGAGGGCCGAACTTCGAGGTGGCTGATGCCTTGATTTTGTTGGGTGACGAGGTGCACCAGTGGAATACCTGGCAGGAAACGTATGATAGCCTTGTATCGCTGAAGCACGACGGCATTAGTACTGAGGAATACTTACAGTGGTTTCTCAGGGTGACGCGCACGAGGGTGAATCGCCCTTCCCAGGTGAAGAAGACATCGTACGCGCCACGTGAGGTCTATGACCAGTTCTGGGCATTGGCCATTGTAAGTCATGCTAGTGTTGTTTGATAATTTATTTGCGCACCTTATCGACCATTTGTCAAATATGATTAGCCATATTTTCTATGCATGTTTTTTAGGTTGACCAGGGCATTGAGGTGTTCAAGCAGCTGGAGTCGTTTGACTGGTTTGTCGCGCAGGCTCCTGACAATCTCAAGAGGTCCATTGAGAAGTACAAGACTGAAGTTCAAAACTTTAGTCTTGCGTACCGGGGTTACGAAGGGGAGCCGTCTAGTCGCCCTCGTCCTGAAGCGTACGACTATCAGCCCCAGAGTCAGGTGTGGGAGTCGTCTGGTCGCCCTCTTCCTGACGCGTACAACTATCAGCCCCAGAGTCAGGTGTGGGAGCCGTCTGGTCGCCCTCCTCCTGACGCGTACGACTATCAGCCCCAGAGTCAGGTGTGGGAGCCGTATAGTCGCTTGCCTCCTGACGCATACGACTCTCAGTGCCAGAGTCAGGTTCCCCAAGTAGGAATCCAGGCCTCGCGCCCAAGCTTTCGGTCGGACAAAGGACAAGCGACGAAGCCATTGAGGTCGGACAAGATGGCTTGGATCGACCGGCACTACTTCGGGCATGAGCCTGTCAATTCAGCAGACTTTCCCCTTGCGACATTCCTAGGTCATGAGGATATCAGAACGTTGGCGCCGGAGACAGATCTTTCAAATTTTGTCATGAACGCTTACATAGAACTGCTCCGGATTAGAGAGCAACGTTTTAACCGTTCTGAATATTTGAAGCTTAACATGTATCCCACTCATTTTGTGGAATTAACGGTGAGAGAATTCACAGAATGGAGGCGAGGGGGCGGCAGGAGTAAGTGGAAACCAGGTCGAAACGTGTTAGGCATGATGAACGCAGACTATCAATGTCCCGCTGCTGATGCGAACCTTATCATGATACCCTGTCATCATGCAAACCACTGGTTCCTATTAGTTCTCCATCCAGCGTTCAGAACGGTTCACATATACGATAGCCTAAGGGAGGACGAGCCTGGACAGCTGCTGGCACAGATGTACAACGAGTACATCACTTTAGTGGTTAGTATTTATTTTTTGACCTTGGCTCATAGTATATTGTTCTTGTCTCATAGGCTTGATTCTCGTTTTTATTGTTGGATGCAGACTACTGTCCTCTCGCTAGCATGCGGACGGCCACAGGGTGACCCTTGGACGGTCGTGATGATAAAGGACCGACCAAAGCAATATAACGGTCACGATTGCGGGATTTACGTCCTCAAGTACATGGACTACATTGCTCGCTCGGAAGTGCTCAAACACTCCTCGTGGACTAGGAAGGATGCCTTGACGTTTAGGTATAGGATAGCCTGGGAGCTGAAAAAGAATGAAGCTAGACGCCTTCATTACCATTATCCTGACGTGCGTGGCTAGCTGCTGTGATGTTACAAAAAACTGTACCAAAAAGAAATGTACATAATTTTTCGCATGCTATGAATTTGGCGCTAAAATGTGCGCGAATATACCTTTCATATGACGGCATTCGAAAAAATTACGCGTCTCGCTTTTCGCCGAAATTCATAGAAATGGGCTAACTAGCGTGCATGAGGTGCAATGAGCGAAAAAAAAGTGACAAAAAAAATTACAACTTTTTTCGGAAGCTATCAAATGGGGCCTAAAGTGTGCCCGAATAGGCCCTTCCTAGGAAAACTCAAAAATTAATGTGTCTCGTTTTTCGCCGAAAGTCTTACAAATGGGCTAACTAGCGTGCCTGAAGTGCAATGAGCGGAAAAAAAGTGACAAAAAAAATTACAACTTTTTTCGGAAGCTATCAAATGGGGCCTAAAGTGTGCCCGAATAGGCCCTTCCTAGGAAAACTCAAAAATTAATGTGTCTCGTTTTTCGCCGAAAGTCTTACAAATGGGCTAACTAGCGTGCCTGAAGTGCAATGAGCGGAAAAAAAGTGACAAAAAAAATTACAACTTTTTTCGGAAGCTATCAAATGGGGCCTAAAGTGTGCCCGAAAACGGAGTTACCAAAACTATCAATAATCCACAAATCAAATCACAAATTAAAGATTGCACAAACCAAATCACAAATTTAAACATTATAAAAGTTCAATTTATACAACTGAAACATTAACCCTAACACTCTTCCTCATCATCGTCCTCCTCGACCATACTGCCAGGTTCGATACCTAACACTTTATAATGGTTTCTCTTGTCATGATCAGTCATCTTATTACACAACGCACACTTTCGTAATTTTTTTTGACCCGTTGCTTCTTCAATCGGATTCTTCATGCGTATTGCTCGTTTTCGCCCTTTTGTTTGAGAAATAATTGGATCAAAAATGTCGTCCTCCTCACCTTGTAGGTCAGTGCCGTCAATGACTGGCTGTTTGGCTCGATTGAATCTACCGCCTGGAGTTGTCCGAGTAGTCGGAGTGTCCACAGTTTCTGGTAATGCCATCCTAAACTGTGCATGCTTAGCCTTATCCCGTGCGGCTGCTTCAACTTGATACCTGTACCCATCAAATGTCGACGCTGCATCCATTGATAAACCGTGCATGATGTTACAAAGGTGATTATATCGCAGCGTCTCAGATTGCTCGAAATCAACTGAAACATTGGGCACGTAAGGAATGTGACCGTGGACTCTGTTGGCTTCCTTCGTCCACCGTTCCAAGATATACGGTGGAGGGATTTCACTAGCATTCTTGGCGCTCAAAACCCTCAACGCGTGTCGACAAAGTATACCTTTATGCTCAAACAGTTGACAGTTGCAATTAACCAACCCGGTGTCCTTACAAACTGCTACGGTAAAATGTCGTCTGGTCCTCGGAGCCGACGAAGAGCACGGATTGGCGAAGTTCGTCACATTTGTCAAAGCATAAACCTTGATATCTCTGGTGGAATACTCGTGCAACTTTGTCATGCCATATTGATTCGACTTTAGTAGTTCCTCTTGAAACTGTCGAAACATTTCCTTGGTATAGACTTGAGCCGCATGAGCCTCTAAAGGTGAATAAACTAGTATAGCTCTTTCTTTGCAAACTGTAGCCGCGTCGGCTTCTCTCTCACGGTACAATTGCCTGTCAACGGCTTTCTGCATCTCTAGTACGAACTCCGCTATACTTGAAGACTGGCCTACGTACCCATCAAAGAATGAATTCATAGCCTCGCTTCTCGAGGTCGTAGTCATTCCGGCTGCAAAAAACTTCTTGGTGTAGGCACCGACCCACTGTGTCTTGATCTCATACAACGATTGTAACCATTCGTGATTGTGCAAATAGTAAGTATCCATTAACGTGGCCCACCTCTCCTCGAACACGTCTACCGTCAACGATTTCTTCACACATGTATTAAAGTCAGTCTTGAATGACGGATGGTTTGCATATACATGGTGAAGCCGTTCGGGATATTTGTTGCTTATGTGCCATGTGCACAGGCCATGGTGAGTATCTGGAAGGACCTTAGCGATTGCATTTTTCATTGCCAGATCTTGGTCGGTGATGATGGTCTTTGGAGGAATATGATACATTGCTTGAAGCCACGTTTCAAATAACCACGTAAATGACTCCTCCGTCTCATCCCTAAGCAGGGCAAAGCCAAACGAGATTGACTGATAGTGGTGGTTCACCCCGGTGAACGGAGCAAAAGGCATAGAGTACTTATTGGTGCGGTATGTGGTGTCAAACGTCACAACATCCCCAAAATTTTGGTAAGCAGCTCTAGAACGGGGGTCCGCCCAAAATATAGTACTAATGCGGTTCTCATCATCCAGTTGGAGACTGTAAAAAAATCCAGAATTCTCACTCTGAAGGGACCTGAAGAGATCAAGTGTAGTTTGAGAATCACTCTTACCGAAAGACTCTCTCCTCTGAGCACGAAGTTCATTTCGAAGGTCTACTTCGTTGAAACTCAACTTGTCAATCCCCCCAGCCTGGCTTGAGAAAACCCCCATCATCTTAGAAGGTGGAATTTTAGCCTCGGCCATTGTAAAAATTAGTTGTCTGTGTGCCGCGCTTATTTCTCGGTGTTGATGAATTTGACCAATCTTACTGGGGGTCATCAACTGATGATTATGGCTCAACTCCACTCCTGTGACAACCCAATGGTTTTCATTTTTTCGGTGTACTGCATACACATGGGCCTTGCAGCCGGTACCCGGAAATGTGTCCTGTTTTCTTTGTCTTGTTGTCCCTTCGTCACTGATCCGAACGACCGGAGTTACATGCGGTGCTCCTCTATGACACTCAAATAGTCTTGCACAAATTTGATCTGTATTCGCCCGTTTTCTAGTCGTCTTAGTTCTAATACCGAAACCTATCGTTTTCGAATATGCTCTATAGTATGCTTCAACTTCGTCCAGTGCTTGAAAAACTTGACCAACGTAAGGTGGATCAGAACCTTCACAAAAATTATTTCCTCCAGTTGCATCCATATTTATACTGGAATCTAAAAAATAAAAATTATATCATTCTCAACAAGTCATAGATTTAAATAAAAGAAGAATAAAATTTATTTAAACCACCGTCTTTCGGGAAATTTGGTATAATGTAAAATTAGCAAAATAGCCCCCGATGAGCGGCAAATTACCGAAATGCCTCCGGGGGTTCATTATCACCCTAACGCCCCAAATCAGCTTCAAAACAACCTTTCAGGTGCTTTGCTTACATTTCTGGACTAAGAAATCCTTTGAAAAACTTAACGCTGCAAATTTACGAAAATACCCCTATCGGGGATGCGAATTACCAAAATGCCCCCTGACAAAAAAAATCTGAAAAGTGCTTTGAAATGGGATTTTAAGCTTCCTGAATTCACTCTTTAAAATAACTTTTCAGGTGTCTCACACCCTTTCCTGAACTAAAAGTTATTTTAAGTACAAATTTGTGTAATGTAAAATTAGCAAAATAGCCCCCGGGGGTTCATTGTCACCCTAACGCCCATCAAACCAGCTTCAAAACAACCTTTCAGGTGTTTTACTTACATTTCTGGACCGAAAAACTTTTTTTCGGGAAAATTACCAAAACACCCCTCGCGGGGGGGCAAATTACCAAAATGCCCCCTGGCTTCAGAAAATATCAAAATTGCTTTAAAAAGCTATTTTAAGCTTCCTGAGTTCATTCTTGATCTAAAACGTATTTTACGGATTTTTCGCCTAAAAATCCCGAACCGGTGTCCGGATCGAGCGCTTAAAAGCCCGTTCGGCCAAAAAATTAGCTAATGGCTTCGGAATGGCCCGAATTCCTGGGGAATGGAACTTCCCAACACCCTAGGGTTCTCATAAAAGTTTCGCACGAAATCGCGCTGTCTTGATATTTTAAATTACACTGCAAAGTTACAAGGTTGCGCGTATCAGTTAACCCCTTTCTAGTCTTTGAAAAAATCTGAAATTTTTACCTGATACAGATCTTTTGAAAATAACTAGGGTCTCTGTTTTGTATTTTGGCAAAATCTAGCTCTAGCTATTTTTTATAAATTCGTGAAAAAACTGTCTAATTAAGTTTTCACCTTTAGCGACAATTACGCCCCGCAATCAGCTGCAAAACAACATTTCAGGAGTTTTACTTACACTTCTGGACTTAAAAGTCCGTTGGAAAACTTTTTCGGGAAAATTACCAAAATACCCCTCTCGGGGTGGCAAATTACCAAAATACCCCTGGCTTCAGAAAATATCAAAAGTGCTTTAAAATGCTATTTTAAGCTTCCTGAGTTCATTCTTGATCTAAAAAGTATTTTACGGATTTTTCGCCTAAAAATCTCGAACCGGTGTCCGGATCGAGCGCTTAAAAGCCCGTTCGGCCAAAAAATTAGCTAACGGCTTCGGAATGGCCCGAATTCCTGGAGAATGGAACTTCCCAACACCCTAGGGTTTTCATAAAAGTTTCGCGCGAAATCGCGCTGACTTGATATTTTAAATTATATTGCAAAGTTACAAGGTTGCGTGTATCAGTTAACCCCTTTCCAGTCTTTGGAAAAATCTGAAATTTTTACCTGATACAGATCTTTTGAAAATAACTAGGGTCTCTGTTTTGTATTTTGGCAAAATCTAGCTCTAGCTATTTTTTATAAATTCGTGAAAAATTCTATTTCTGACGCCCTAAAAAATCGCTATTTTGGAATTTTTCGAATGTAATACCCCGATTTGTCAAAACGTAATTTTGACGCCCTAAACACGAATTTTAGACTATTGTAAGAACAATTTAAGCGTAACACAATTTAAACAATCAATTGGTATGAACAAATTGAAAAATACTTACTTGTTTTAACTTGATATATTTCAAGAAAAATCCACCGATCTTCTAGCGGTTATCCACCGATCTTCTAGCGTAAATTTTTTTTGTTTGTATGTAGGTGAGATAGGGAGAATGAGGAGGGTGGAAGAAATGATTCGGGGAGGAGGGATTTTATAGAGAGAAAAGTGAGAGAGGAAGAGAAGAACCGTGAGTGAACAGCAGGGAGGGGGAGGGGGGAATGACACGTGGGGGTGGGGGGTAGGGTGGTAATGACACGTGGGGGAAGAGGGGGTTCACGGGTGGGGGAAGGGGGGTTCACGGGTGGGGGAAAAGGACATAGGGTGGGGGCCACGGGGTGGGGGGCAAGGGGGGTGGGGTCACGGAAGGCAATAATGCCAACCGCATGTAGGAGTTGCGGTTGGGCATTATTGCCACCATTTTCTCACGAGTTTTTCATTTTCTCGTGATATTTTCGTGAATTTCTCATAGTATTTTCGTCCTTTTTCGTCCCTTTTTGCGCCACGTGGCCAACCGCTGCTCTTACCTGCGGTTCGGTGGAGAAATTGTTATTTCTCCACCGGTAGATGTGGATCGGTCCCCTATATATATATATATATATATATATGGAAATAGTGAATACGTTGCTAACCTTAGTCAACTTGCCTAAGGCTAATCTTAAAACTACGTCATTTTTTAGTTAAGAAATCTAGTTTTGTTTTATTTTCTCTTTCCCTTCATCCTGTTGATCGAGACTCACTCAGTCTCACACAGAATCTCCGCCAATCGCTAGCCAACCTCCATCACCGGTGATCTCACAATCCACTGGACCACCAACCATCAGAAACCATGGCCACCACATGGGAACCCACAACTGCCGGTGCTACATCATGAAACCGCTACAAGATTGCGCATCAAATCAAAACTTTTCCATCATTAAGCCACTATAAAAACTAAACATCAGATTCATTCATCTTCAACTAGTAAACGATTTTCTTTGTAAAAGATTTGGTACAGTCACCTCCGTCTTTTGCGGGTGACATAACACCGCTACCGCAGACCACCAATTTGTGAAATTCACCGTTGATTAAAAACTAAATATTCTCAATTCAACAAATCCAATCAAAACTAATGAATTCATTTTTTATTTTGAGATGTTTCAAAGATGGGGATGTTGCACTGAAGGTTTGCGTATTGTGGTACATTGAGCATCAAATCAGTGAAGGTTTGTATATTATGGTGGTGGTTTGTGATGATGGATGTGGTCGGAGGTTTACAACAGCGACGAGTGATATGTCACCGGTGAAGGAAGCTGGCCGCTATGGAGGGCGGTGAATAGGCAAGCTGGTGGTGACTAATTCTGTGATACAGTGGGAGAGAGTAAAAGCACTCTGGGTTTGTGCATGGTGTAGTCGGGCGGCTATTTGTGGCGGGCAAGTGTGTGGACGCTGGAAAAGGGCCGGCGTTACGGTGAACGATGGGGTGTAGGCTGACGGCCGGTGATGAGTGACGGCCAGCGATGATGCCCTATGTGGTCTGATATGAGAAAAAGGGAGAGAGATTATCTGGCGATGGTAGTTTTGCAGTGGCGACTGAGTGGAGACTGAAAAAGGAAAGGCGTTGGTGATTTTTGCATTGAAAGTCGGTGATTGGGCTGAGGGCCGGTGATGAAACGACGGTCGACGATTGAAAGTTTTACGGTGGCTGGTGATTTTTGCGGTGCGTGGTCTGATGTGAGAGAGAGAGATAGATAGAATTGGTAAATTGACGAGAGAGAAAATACATAGCGAAACAATAATTGCATTAACTCATAAAACTAAGTAGTTTTATTGTCTAGCCTTAGGCAACTTCCCTAAGGCTAGCAACATATTCGCTATATATATATGTGTGTGTGTGTGTGTGTGTGTGTGTGTGTGTGTGTCGTGATCCATTCCTAGCGCTGGCAAGTTGGCAGTCAATCTGGCCGTCCGCTACATTATGTAGCGGACGGAGAAAAATTGGCAGCCATGGCCCGCGATTCGGCCGTCTATTCTAGCTCTTGGATGGCCAGATCGCTGTGGCAACTTGGGTCAAGTTGCCAGCGCTAGCAATGGATCACGACCCTATATATATATATAGGACCGTGATCCATTGCTAGCGCTAGCAGCGCTGGCACCGTCCGCTATATAATGTAGCGGACGACCAATTATCTTCCGCTACATTATGTAGCGGACGGCCAAACAGCGCTAGCAGCAGTGCTAGCGCTAGCAATGGATCACGATCCATATATATATATATATATATATATATATATATATATATATATATATATATATATATATATATATATATATATATATATATATATATATATGGAGCTGATTTGTTGATAGTGCTAGAAAAATAGGAGAAGTTGCCAGCGCGATCTGGCTGTCCACGCACGCTCTGTGGACGGTCCAGATCTTTTTTACGTTTTTTTAAAGTCTGTCTGCTACATAATGTAGCCGACGATTTTTTGACAAAATACCCTACAATTTAAAAAGAGCCCATTCACTACATTATGTAGTGGACAAATCTTTTTAACTTTTTTCTCTTTCTCTCTCCTTCACCTCATTAATGTTCTGAGATTCTTTCATTTCTCACTCCTTTCTCTCATCCGCTACATTATGTAGTAGACAATTTTTTTTAGCTTTTTTTTTCTGTCTCTCTCTGTCTCTCCTTTCCCTCATTAATGTTATGACATTCTTTCTTTTCTCTCTCCTCTCTCTCATCATTTTTTCTTTCTCTCTCCTTCTCTTATTAATTTTCTGACTCTCTCTCCCTCTCTCTCCTTTCTCTTCTCCTATTTCCTCAAAAGTAGAACCCCGTTTCAAAACATACTGACTTCTCTCCTCTCTCCCATCTCTTCCTTCCTCAAAAGTAGTTAGTCATTTTTCTGGGAAGTTTTTATAAAGCAACATTAACGCCTCTCTACAGTTCTTTCGTGTCATCAGCTAACATTTTTACAAGCAACATTGGGTCGTAAACCTGAACAAAAACATGCCAAACCAAAGAAAAAGATGAGAAAGCCTAATTACTTGCCACATTTCTTAAATCAAGAAGATCTGATCAGTGTCCTTCAAACATTTATATATGTGGTGTTGATCATGTCAAGTTAGCTTTTAATGCGAATAAGTTTGCATTATCAAGGATGGACCTCATCAGTACCACCAAAGGAGCATACAAAAGCTTAATCCAGTCTGTAGCATCTGCGGCCATAATTAGAACTATAACCAACAGAGTCACCTTGGGCTGGGGTACCAGGTCTTTCTAAGTAATCAGAACCTGGATAAGCTGTGGTACTGAAGTCAGCTTGCAAACTCGAACCCCTTTCTGAAGAGAAAGGAGGGGGAGAGAGTCAGAAAATTAATAAGAGAAGGAGAGAGAAAGAGAAAAAAATGATGAGAAAGAGGGAGAGAAAGGAAAGAATGTCATAACATTAATGAGAAAAAGAGAGAGAAAGAAAAGCTAAAAAAATTTGTCCACTACATAATATAGCGGATGAGAGAAATGAAAGAATCTCATAACATTAATGAGGTGAAGGAGAGAGAAAGAGAAAAAAGCTAAAAAGATTTGTTCGCTACATAATGTAGCGAATAGGCTCTTTTTAAACTGCAGGGTATTTATGTCAAAAAATCGTCCACTAGCAAGTTACCAGCACGATCTGACCGTCCGCTACATTATGTAACGGACGACGAAAAAAATGGCCGCCCACGCTCGCTATCTGGTCGTCCACATCTTATGCGTGGACGACCAGATCACGCTAGCAACTTGGGTTAAGTTGTCAGCGCTAGTTATGGATCACGACCACATATATAGCGGACGATAATTTACCATCCACTACATTATGTTGCGGACGGTAAAAAAATTATTGTTGTGGCGTACGATTTGGCCGTCCATTCTCGCGCGTGGACAGCCAGATCGCGCTAGCAACTTGGATTAAATTACTAGCGCTAGCAATGGATCAGCTCCCATATATATATATATATATATATATATATATATATATATATATATATATATATATATATATATATATAGCAAAATAGGAGAATTTGCTAGCGCGATCTGGCCGTCCACGGGCAATCTGTGGACGGTCCAGATCTTTTTTTTTTTAATTTTTTTAAGTCCGTCCACTACATTGTGTAGCAGACAATTTTTTACCCTCTATTTTGAGGCAGTACCCATCCGCTACATAATGTAGCGAACTACTTTTTTTTCTCTTTCTCTGTCCTTTCTTTCTTTAATGTTCTGACACACTCTCTCTCTCTCCCATCAATTTTCTGACTCTCTCTCCTTTCTTTTCCTCTCTCTTCTTAGCTATAGGGTTCTTAACAGCCATAGATGTGGTTGCCCATCTCTTCTTAATCCCTTTTTCTTTTGTTTTCCTCCTTGCTTCTGACGTGACTTTCTGCTATCTGGTGTATGGAGGCATGAGGAGGCTTACAAAGTATCAACGGAGGCTTGTCTCCATACTAATGAAAATTTTTTCACTTTGTTTCCATGACAGGGTAAAGGACTTCTCAGCGAGTCCGTTACAGGCTCTTCGTTTTTGCTTTATGTTGCTTTATTTTATGGCATCTACATCTTACCAATGGTGGAACCACGTGGTGACGAGGGGGGGGGGGTGGTAATGTACCCCCTGAACTTCCAAAAAAAAAATATTTTCTCCAATATCCATGACTCTATCGCCTCTCGGCTCTCGCTATCTCCAATCTCCATGACGTACTCCATCGCCTCTCTCTCTGGCTGACTCGATCTCTCACCCAGATACCCACTCAGTCTCGCATCTCTCTCTGGTCGACTGGCGGCGGCCGGACGGCGACAGAACCTGGGGCTTTCTCTCTTTCTCCTTTGAATCAAAGACAGCCAAGAGATTGGAGAGAAGAACGACCTTCTTGTTCCAGATCCGAGAGAAGATCGGCGACGGCGAGGGATGCGACTGACTAGCGATGATGATGAAGACTCCACTGGCCAACATCCTTCCGCTGGCGACGACGACGAGGACCTTGGCTGGCTTCATCCCTCTTTTTGCCAAAGACTGTCTCTAGACGGTAGAATAAGGTATAACATTATATGGAGGCCTGCTCATTCACTATAATTAATTAAGGGCAAGATGATTTTCCTGAAAAACTAGAACAAAGTATCTAACATTAAGATGTCTCTCTATATATCATGTGCCGATATGTTTTGCATCTTCAACTACGTTTGTTCACAGTCAAGATGTTTTTTTTTCCAAGAAAAACTTGAGAAAAGAGAAGTAGCTCATAAAGAACGTTTCTCATCTCTTTTCTATTGGATATATTGACTCGTTTGAATATTTTATGTGAGAGTTATGAAATCAGTGACATTTACTTAATAATAAAGGAATACGTTGCCTTTTTGTGTGAAACCTTTATACCTAAAAGATAATCTATTTATACTAACAATGGTGCAGACTGAATAAAAATTCCCAAGAAGTGGAAGCGTAGGCAACTTGAGGTATATAACTTTGTTATCCAGTTACTAAAGGTACAACATGTAGGTTCAATAGATTTCTACCGTTATTAGCCAAAAACAAAAATTCAATTAATTTATTTAGTCAAAATTTAAATCAGAGCTGATTACGATTTACGAATACTTTCACCATCAACTATTTCTAGTCAATTCTTCATAATATATGCACACTCTAGTTGGAAGCATCAACTCGTTGATGTTTCACCATCAACGATTTCTGGTTAGTGCGTCTAACTGTCGCAGCTTCGATGCGCTCCCTTTTGTTCATTGTTACAACTATGGTTTTAAAGTCCTAGAAATAGTAACAATGACATCGAAAGTCCTAGAAACAGTAACAATGACTTCGAAAGTCCTAGAAACAGTAACAATGACTTCGATATATTTTTGGCATCCCCTGAAATAAAATCCTGGTTCCGCCACTGCATCTTACCACAACCCGTTTGAACATTTTTGCTTGTGGATCTGAATTAATCTATCAGATGGAAACTAGGAGGAGAGAGGAAGAGAAAGGAGAGAAAGACACACACAGAAAGGAAAGAGTGAGTCAGAAAATTGATGGGGGAGAGAAAGAGTGTGTCAGAACATTAAAGAAAGAAAGGACAGAGAAAGAGAAAAAAAGTAGTCCGCTACATTATGTAGCGGACGGGCACTGCCTCAAACTAGATAATATTTTTGTCAAAAAATTATCTGCTACATAATGTAGCGGACGGACTTAAAAAAATGCAAAAAAAAATATTTGGACCGTCCACGGATCGCTTGTGAACGGCCAGATCGCCCTAACAAATTCTTCTATTTTGCTAGCGCTATCAACGGATCAGCTTCATATATATATATATATATATAGGGGACCGATCCACACCCACCGGTGGAGAAATAACAAATTTCTCCACCGAACCGCTGGTCTTACCAGCGGTTGGCCACGTGGGCAAAAAAAGGACGAAAAGGGACAAAAAAGGACGAAAATACTATGATAAATTCATGAAAATATCACGAGAAAATGAAAAACTCGTGAGAAAATGGTGGCAATAATGCCCAACCGCAACTCCTACATGCGGTTGGCATTATTGCCTTCCGTGACCCCACCCCCCACCCGTCACCCCCCTTGCCCCCCACCCCGTGGCCGCCACCCTATGTCCTTTTCCCCCACCCGTGAACCCCCCTTCCCCCACCCGTGAACCCCCTCTTCCCCCACGTGTCATTACCACCCTACCCCCCACCCCCACGTGTCATTCCCCCCTCCCCCTCCCTGCTGTTCACTCACGGTTCTTCTCTTCCTCTCTCACTTTTCTCTCTATAAAATCCCTCCTCCCCGAATCATTTCTTCCACCCTCCTCATTCTCCCTATCTCACCTACATACAAACAAAAAAAATTTACGCTAGAAGATCGGTGGATAACCGCTAGAAGATTGGTGGATTTTTCTTGAAATATATCAAGTTAAAACAAGTAAGTATTTTTCAATTTGTTCATACCAATTGATTGTTTAAATTGTGTTACGCTTAAATTGTTCTTACAATAGTCTAAAATTCGTGTTTAGGGCGTCAAAATTACGTTTTGACAAATCGGGGTATTACATTCGAAAAATTCCAAAATAGCGATTTTTTAGGGCGTCAGAAATAGAATTTTTCACGAATTTATAAAAAATAGCTAGAGCTAGATTTTGCCAAAATACAAAACAGAGACCCTAGTTATTTTCAAAAGATCTGTATCAGGTAAAAATTTCAGATTTTTCCAAAGACTGGAAAGGGGTTAACTGATACACGCAACCTTGTAACTTTGCAGTGTAATTTAAAATATCAAGCCAGCGCGATTTCGCGCAAAACTTTTATGAGAACCCTAGGGTGTTGGGAAGTTCCATTCCCCAGGAATTCGGGCCATTCCGAAGCCGTTAGCTAATTTTTTGGCCGAACGGGCTTTTAAGCGCTCGATCCGGACACCGGTTCGGGATTTTTAGGCGAAAAATCCGTAAAATACTTTTTAGATCAAGAATGAACTCAGGAAGCTTAAAATAGCATTTTAAAGCACTTTTGATATTTTCTGAAGCCAGGGGGTATTTTGGTAATTTGCCACCCCGAGAGGGGTATTTTGGTAATTTTCCCGAAAAAATTTTCCAACGGACTTTTAAGTCCAGAAATGTAAGTAAAACGCCTGAAATGTTGTTTTGCAGCTGATTGCGGGGCGTAATTGTCGCTAAAGGTGAAAACTTAATTAGACAGTTTTTTTACGAATTTATAAAAAATAGCTAGAGCTAGATTTTGCCAAAATACAAAACAGAGACCCTAGTTATTTTCAAAAGATCTGTATCAGGTTAAAATTTCAGATTTTTCAAAGACTAGAAAGGGGTTAACTGATACGCGCAACCTTGTAACTTTGCAGTGTAATTTAAAATATCAAGACAGCACAATTTCGTGCGAAACTTTTATGAGAACCCTAGGGTGTTGGGAAGTTCCATTCCCCAGGAATTCGGGCCATTCCGAAGTCGTTAGCTAATTTTTTGGCCGAACGGGCTTTTAAGCGCTCGATCCGGACACCGGTTCGGGATTTTTAGGCGAAAAATCCGTAAAATACTTTTTAAATCAAGAATGAACTCAGGAAGCTTAAAATAGCGTTTTAAAGCAATTTTGATATTTTCTGAAGCCAGGGGGCATTTTGGTAATTTGCCCCCCCGCGAGGGGTGTTTTGGTAATTTTCCCGAAAAAAAGTTTTTCAGTCCAGAAATGTAAGTAAAACACCTGAAAGGTTGTTTTGAAGCTGGTTTGATGGGCGTTAGGGTGACAATGAACCCCCGGGGGCTATTTTGCTAATTTTATGTTACACAAATTTGTGCTTAAAATAACTTTTAGTTCAGGAAAGGGTGTGAGACACCTGAAAAGTTATTTTAAAGAGTGAATTCAGGAAGCTTAAAATCCCATTTCAAAGCACTTTTCAGATTTTTTTTGTCAGGGGGCATTTTGGTAATTCGCATCCCCGATAGGGGTATTTTCGTAAATTTGCAGCGTTAAGTTTTTCAAAGGATTTCTTAGTCCAGAAATGTAAGCAAAGCACCTGAAAGGTTGTTTTGAAGCTGATTTGGGGCGTTAGGGTGATAATGAACCCCCGGAGGCATTTCGGTAATTTGCCGCTCATCGGGGGCTATTTTGCTAATTTTACATTATACCAAATTTCCCGAAAGACGGTGGTTTAAATAAATTTTATTCTTCTTTTATTTAAATCTATGACTTGTTGAGAATGATATAATTTTTATTTTTTAGATTCCAGTATAAATATGGATGCAACTGGAGGAAATAATTTTTGTGAAGGTTCTGATCCACCTTACGTTGGTCAAGTTTTTCAAGCACTGGACGAAGTTGAAGCATACTATAGAGCATATTCGAAAACGATAGGTTTCGGTATTAGAACTAAGACGACTAGAAAACGGGCGAATACAGATCAAATTTGTGCAAGACTATTTGAGTGTCATAGAGGAGCACCGCATGTAACTCCGGTCGTTCGGATCAGTGACGAAGGGACAACAAGACAAAGAAAACGGGACACATTTCCGGGTACCGGCTGCAAGGCCCATGTGTATGCAGTACACCGAAAAAATGAAAACCATTGGGTTGTCACAGGAGTGGAGTTGAGCCATAATCATCAGTTGATGACCCCCAGTAAGATTGGTCAAATTCATCAACACCGAGAAATAAGCGCGGCACACAGACAACTAATTTTTACAATGGCCGAGGCTAAAATTCCACCTTCTAAGATGATGGGGGTTTTCTCAAGCCAGGCTGGGGGGATTGACAAGTTGAGTTTCAACGAAGTAGACCTTCGAAATGAACTTCGTGCTCAGAGGAGAGAGTCTTTCGGTAAGAGTGATTCTCAAACTACACTTGATCTCTTCAGGTCCCTTCAGAGTGAGAATTCTGGATTTTTTTACAGTCTCCAACTGGATGATGAGAACCGCATTAGTACTATATTTTGGGCGGACCCCCGTTCTAGAGCTGCTTACCAAAATTTTGGGGATGTTGTGACGTTTGACACCACATACCGCACCAATAAGTACTCTATGCCTTTTGCTCCGTTCACCGGGGTGAACCACCACTATCAGTCAATCTCGTTTGGCTTTGCCCTGCTTAGGGATGAGACGGAGGAGTCATTTACGTGGTTATTTGAAACGTGGCTTCAAGCAATGTATCATATTCCTCCAAAGACCATCATCACCGACCAAGATCTGGCAATGAAAAATGCAATCGCTAAGGTCCTTCCAGATACTCACCATGGCCTGTGCACATGGCACATAAGCAACAAATATCCCGAACGGCTTCACCATGTATATGCAAACCATCCGTCATTCAAGACTGACTTTAATACATGTGTGAAGAAATCGTTGACGGTAGACGTGTTCGAGGAGAGGTGGGCCACGTTAATGGATACTTACTATTTGCACAATCACGAATGGTTACAATCGTTGTATGAGATCAAGACACAGTGGGTCGGTGCCTACACCAAGAATTTTTTTGCAGCCGGAATGACTACGACCTCGAGAAGCGAAGCTATGAATTCATTCTTTGATGGGTACGTAGGCCAGTCTTCAAGTATAGCGGAGTTCGTACTAGAGATGCAGAAAGCCGTTGACAGGCAATTGTACCGTGAGAGAGAAGCCGACGCGGCTACAGTTTGCAAAGAAAGAGCTATACTACTTTATTCACCTTTAGAGGCTCATGCGGCTCAAGTCTATACCAAGGAAATGTTTCGACAGTTTCAAGAGGAACTACTAAAGTCGAATCAATATGGCATGACAAAGTTGCACGAGTATTCCACCAGAGACATCAAGGTTTATGCTTTGACAAATGTGACGAACTTCGCCAATCCGTGCTCTTCGTCGGCTCCGAGGACCAGACGACATTTTACCGTAGCAATTTGTAAGGACACCGGGTTGGTTAATTGCAACTGTCAACTGTTTGAGCATAAAGGTATACTTTGTCGACACGCGTTGAGGGTTTTGAGCGCCAAGAATGCTAGTGAAATCCCTCCACCGTATATCTTGGAACGGTGGACGAAGGAAGCCAACAGAGTCCACGGTCACATTCCTTACGTGCCCAATGTTTCAGTTGATTTCGAGCAATCTGAGTCGCTGCGATATAATCACCTTTGTAACATCATGCACGGTTTATCAATGGATGCAGCGTCGACATTTGATGGGTACAGGTATCAAGTTGAAGCAGCCGCACGGGATAAGGCTATGCATGCACAGTTTAGGATGGCATTACCAGAAACTGTGGACACTCCGACTACTCGGACAACTCCAGGCGGTAGATTCAATCGAGCCAAACAGCCAGTCATTGACGGCACTGACCTACAACGTGAGGAGGACGACATTTTTGATCCAATTATTTCTCAAACAAAAGGGCGAAAACGAGCAATACGCATGAAGAATCCGATTGAAGAAGCAACGGGTCAAAAAAAATTACGAAAGTGTGCGTTGTGTAATAAGATGACTGATCATGACAAGAGAAACCATTATAAAGTGTTAGGTATCGAACCTGGCAGTATGGTCGAGGAGGACGATGATGAGGAAGAGTGTTAGGGTTAATGTTTCAGTTGTATAAATTGAACTTTTATAATGTTTAAATTTGTGATTTGGTTTGTGCAATCTTTAATTTGTGATTTGATTTGTGGATTATTGATATTTTTGGTAACTCCGTTTTCGGGCACACTTTAGGCCCCAATTGATAGCTTCCGAAAAAAGTTGTAATTTTTTTTGTCACTTTTTTTTCGCTCATTGCACTTCAGGCACGCTAGTTAGCCCATTTGTAAGACTTTCGGCGAAAAACGAGACACATTAATTTTTGAGTTTTCCTAGGAAGGGCCTATTCGGGCACACTTTAGGCCCCAATTGATAGCTTCCGAAAAAAGTTGTAATTTTTTTTGTCACTTTTTTTCCGCTCATTGCACTTCAGGCACGCTAGTTAGCCCATTTGTAAGACTTTCGGCGAAAAACGAGACACATTAATTTTTGAGTTTTCCTAGGAAGGGCCTATTCGGGCACACTTTAGGCCCCATTTGATAGCTTCCGAAAAAAGTTGTAATTTTTTTTGTCACTTTTTTTCCGCTCATTGCACTTCAGGCACGCTAGTTAGCCCATTTGTAAGACTTTCGGCGAAAAACGAGACACATTAATTTTTGAGTTTTCCTAGGAAGGGCCTATTCGGGCACACTTTAGGCCCCATTTGATAGCTTCCGAAAAAGTTGTAATTTTTTTTGTCACTTTTTTTCCGCTCATTGCACTTCAGGCACGCTAGTCAGCCCATTTGTAAGATTTTCGGCGAAAAATGAGACACATTAATTTTTGAGTTTTCCTAGGAAGGGACTATTCGGGCACACTATAGGCCGCATTTGATAGCTTCCAAAAAGTTGAAATTTTTTTGTCACTTTTTTTTCGCTCATTGCACCTCATGCACGCTAGTTAGCCCATTTCTATGAATTTCGGCGAAAGCGATTTGGTAATTTTTTTGAATGCCGTCATATGAAAGGTATATTCGCGCACATTTTAGCGCCAAATTCATAGCATGCGAAAAATTATGTACATTTCTTTTTGGTACAATTTTTTGTAACATCACAGCAGCTAGCCACGCACGTCCTGCCTCCCCCTCGCCTCCATTCTGTGAAATTCGTCATTTTACAAAATGAGTGGGATACATGTTAAGCTTCAAATATTCAGAACGGTTAAAACGTTGCTCTCTAATCCGGAGCAGTTCTATGTAAGCGTTCATGACAAAATTTGAAAGATCTGTCTCCGGCGCCAACGTTCTGATATCCTCATGACCTAGGAATGTCGCAAGGGGAAAGTCTGCTGAATTGACAGGCTCATGCCCGAAGTAGTGCCGGTCGATCCAAGCCATCTTGTCCGACCTCAATGGCTTCGTCGCTTGTCCTTTGTCCGACCGAAAGCTTGGGCGCGAGGCCTGGATTCCTACTTGGGGAACCTGACTCTGGCACTGAGAGTCGTATGCGTCAGGAGGCAAGCGACTATACGGCTCCCACACCTGACTCTGGGGCTGATAGTCGTACGCGTCAGGAGGAAGGCGACCAGACGGCTCCCACACCTGACTCTGGGGCTGATAGTCGTACGCGTCAGGAGGAGGGCGACCAGACGGCTCCCACACCTGACTCTGGGGCTGATAGTTGTAATGAGGGCGCAGACGACTCCCACACCTGACTCTGGGGCTGATAGCGTACGCTTCAGGACGAGGGCGACTATTCCTTCGTAACCCCGGTACGCAAGACTAAAGTTTTGAACTTCAGTCTTGTACTTCTCAATGGACCTCTTGAGATTGTCAGGAGCCTGCGCGACAAACCAGTCAAACGACTCCAGCTGCTTGAACACCTCAATGCCCTGGTCAACCTAAAAAACATGCATAGAAAATATGGCTAATCATATTTGACAAATGGTCGATAAGGTGCGCAAATAAATTATCAAACAACACTAGCATGACTTACAATGGCCAATGCCCAGAACTGGTCATAGACCTCACGTGGCGCGTACGATGTCTTCTTCACCTGGGAAGGGCGATTCACCCTCGTGCGCGTCACCCTGAGAAACCACTGTAAGTATTCCTCAGTACTAATGCCGTCGTGCTTCAGCGATACAAGGCTATCATACGTTTCCTGCCAGGTATTCCACTGGTGCACCTCGTCACCCAACAAAATCAAGGCATCAGCCACCTCGAAGTTCGGCCCTCGACCACCCCTGTATGGCCGCATGTCTACAGCGGGTTTTGGTATCCCTTGTGGACAGCCAGCTTGCTTCATAGCTCGATCGGGCATCTGAAACTCACATTCTTCGAAGTGAATGAGCGGCACCCGAACCAAACCTGCCAGCACGTACGACACCGGAAGTTGCCAACACCACTCATCCAACAGATGCATCACCTTGCCATATGGCTGCCACGTCACCTGGGATGCATCTAGTATCTCTAGTTCCCCCCGATAGAACTTTAGATGGTGGTGAGGGTCTACCCGTCTCCACCTCCGGTTGGTCGTAGGCCCCCAGGCCCACACCCTAGGCCACGTCTCATCGGAATCTACCAACGGTTGTGGACGACCCATGGGTAGCCTCTCGTAAGACCAAACCTGTGAATGCAAACATTATATGGAATTAGTAATTAATCCCGAATATATTGACTAAGGATCCTACCAAGAAAATAAATGCTCATACCTGTAATAGAGTCAGGCAGGCGGCAATGGACTTGGCACCGTTTCTCGTAGCCTTATGCAGTGCTCGATATAGGTGCGCAAGGACAGCTGAACCCCACGAATAGGAGTATACCTCCTCAAGATCCTCCAAGAACACCATATACTTCGGATGCACCGTGTTTTTCGAATGCGTCGGAAGTAATATAGCTCCAATAATATACAGAAGGAATGCCTTCGTATACGTCACGAAATCTTGAGGAGTGTATTCATCCGGTAGCACGCCGTACTGCTCTCTCAGCCATTTAAGCTTGACGCCGTTTGTTGTAAGCGCTGCCCTTGGAATTCCCGGAAAATACTGCATAGCCATATTCGCTATGGATGCAGACGGCACGTTCAAAGTAACGGGTCTGCCGTGACATGGGATTCCAAGTATAAATCCGACGTCCTCTAACGTAACAGTCATTTCACCAAACCGGAAGTGAAATGAGTTCGTCTCGCTCCTCCATCGTTCAACTAGAGCGGATATAAGGCAATCGTCGTGTCGAGACCATTTCCCGGGATCGGTGAACAGGGTTAAATTTTGACGGTGTAATAGCTGTATTTGTTCCTCGTTTAGTACCCACTCTTCAAGGTGCCTTGTGCTTTGAATTGTTTCCAAAACACCCCTATCGACACCGTCAAATACGTGCCTCGCGACGTGGTCATCGTCATCGTATAGGATTGATGTATCATGAGGTCCAGAGCTGAAATTCATACCTTTAAGAACAAAATATAATTATAAACCAACTTAGCGTCCATAATATCCATAATATTTACATTCCAAAACTATAACTGGATCTTTAACCTAGCTTACCAACACATTAGCAATAGTCATTATTTCAATGTATTAAAACAAATCCTCAATTCCCACCACTCCGAACGCTTAATTACGCTAGTTCCCACTGAATTTAGCGCCAACGTGGTTATATAGCAATATATAGCCCGATGGCCCCTACACCTCCAACACCTCAAAACCGCTTTAAAGTCAAGTTTTTAAATGTATTACGTCAATTATATACCAAATATATCAGGAAAAATTTTAAAGGGGGCAAGTTACCAAAACACCCGCTACTTATGCAAAATATCCCCTGGCAGTCATCGCCGGTGCGTCACAAGGTTCAGAACATCTGGAACAAAATAAGTTTTCGGGTGTCTCACACCCTTTCCTGAACTAAAAGTTATTTTAAGGTATGAATTTTAAGCTGGATCCTTCCTAGCAAAATAGCCCCCGAACAGCGGCAAATTACCGAAATGCCCCTGAGCGTTCACTATCACCCCAACGCCCCCGAACCAGCTTCAAAACAACATTTCAGGTGGTTTACTTACATTTCTGGACTAAAAAGTCGTTTGAAAAACTTGGCACGGGAAAATTACCAAAACACCCCTTGGCGCGGGAAAATTACCAAAACACCCCTACGCGCGCCACGTCAGCTTCAAAACAACATTTCAGGTTTTGTAATTATATTTCTGGACTAAAAAGTCCGTCAAAAAACTTAGCACTGTAAAATTACCGAAATACCCCTCTCGGGGCGGCGAATTACCGAAATGCCCCCTGGCATAAAAAAATATCAAAAGTGCTTCGAAATGCTACTTGAGGCTTCCTGAATTCATTCTTGACATA
>JAVXUP010004860.1:0-25247 GCA_033070095.1 Escallonia herrerae | reverse complement strand
TTTTTACAGAAGTTTTGCATACTCTTAGTAGAAATCCAATTAAGTGAATTCTGGCATTCCACCTGTGTTTGTCATTCACTGGAAAACAAGCCATCTGCTACAATATGCACATCGCAAAAAGTTGTGCCTTTTGGCCACCCTAATTTAATGCAATTTCACCAGAACTGCCTATTGGAGGGCAAATTTTCAAACCTCACTATTTGGTACAAAACAACAGTATTTGGGCCACAATATGAGTCTCGCCCAGTTGCCCCAGATTACTAACGTGACTGGGATTAAACCCAGTCACATAGTACTCAACAAACCACAGAAAAAGCAAATAATAAATTATCAAATGGATTCAATCAGCAAAATAAGAAAAAAAACCGTGCTTAAAAAACTTTGAACCTGTAACCAGGTGCACATAAATGTGGCAGACATCAAGGTAACAGATAACTGCAAGCTAGAAACTCTGACCGACATGTCAATTTCCCATTTGCAAGTTACAAGCTTCAAATAATTCTTGCAACAACAAATCAGAGATATCTTGAAGTAAAACAGTTATCTTCATGATTTAACTAGGCCTAAGATTAGAGTAACGCAACCACAAGGATGTGCCTTTTTCATGCACACGCCAAGCAACTCAAGTATAAAAGTACAATTTCAGTTATTCTACACTTCTTTAGTATAATAAAAATGGAACGTACCTCCCAGAAATGTAGCATAAGATCCACAATATAGGAGAGTTCGGAATCTATAATCCTGCAAAATTAGCAAATTTTTTTGGAAGTTACAATAAGTACAATACATCGTACGGGAACTCAGTTTGCAGTTATGATTATCTTGATTCAGATACCTCTCTTGAGCAATACTTTTAAGCTCAATTGTGTCAGTGACTGGGGGTACCCATATCTCAGTGAACCGATTGCGAAGAGCTGGGGACAGTTCCTTTTTACCATAATCACCGCCAGGATTCATGGTTGCAAGAAGGAAAAAGTTTGGATGAGCAATTATTTTCTCAAGATCGGTTCCTCCTTTCTCAGCCAAAGACTGCAGAAGATCAAAGAATAAGTAGAAGGGGAAAAAAAACAGATTTTAATATTGCAGATACAGCCAAAATTTAGACAACTTACAACCAAGCAAGGAACTAAGACAAGAACGACCGAAACTCACTCATCCTATTATGATTCAAGAAGGGAAAAAACAGGTGACGAGACTGGAAGAAACTTCAGCACCACTCACCAAGTTGACATTGACAATAATCTAATAGGAAAATAGAGGCAGCACAGAACAGGACAATAATCAAATAGGAAACTAGAGGCAGCACAGAGCAGAACAAAATGTCCAGATAAAGCAGCTGAGCAAACACTATGGGCTATAAAGCATACACCATATTAGTTCCAAGCAATAAGCATCCATACACAAAAGCATCCTCATTAGAGAATAGGTGGAATCGGACATTAGGATCTCTATAAATCTGAAAACAAGCCAAGAAAGTAAATGAATTTGAAATGAAAGCTAAACTCTTATACCACTAAGTACTGATTTTTCTGTCACCTATCAAGAAAAAGAAGTATTCGCAGACCCTAACAAGTTCCAGTCATCTAGATTGCTAACCACTGAAAAGAGCTCAATTTCCACTTAACGTGCAAGTGCCAAGACAATGAGAAAAAAGACATGGAAGATCATGTGCAGCCTCAGAAAGCCACCTATGAAGTAAGATGACTGTGCACCATCACTTGTACACCATGACATTGTCGATCTTAACCCTTCATACTTTAGTTGAATTTTTCCAGATGTAGCTTAAAGAATAATTTGGTAATGAATGTTTTAAGCCTTAACTAGAACTCAAAAAAGATATCCATGACAAGAGTAGAGTCCAAATGACCAGTATGGCGAATCCTAAAAGATTTTTTTTTTTTCATCCAACATTTAGTACAACTACGGGGTGATAGAGTCAAGATTAACTTTTCTTTTGATCACATAGCTATCATAGGATTACTTTGAGCCAGATGGCTCTAATTTTGCATCAAAGGTAGGATTCCAAAGTAGCAGACATCAACAAGGTAAAATTCAGTAAGTAAGAATGTCATGTACCATCGTGTTAGTGGGTAGTACCTGCAAGCATGTCGTATATAAGGTATTATAAAATGAACACAAATGCAATGCGGAAACAGATTATAAGCATAACTGATAGATCTCCTACTTAATGCGTGAGGCTCGAGTAAACTCCTTGAAAGGTGGAATATACTATGACAAGAAAGAAAATGAAAGTATCTTCAGTAGGTTCGTATATTATTAAGATATCTTTCTAAATGACCCACCAGTTTCCTTTCCGGTTCCAAGACACTGTTCAGTCTTTCAAGCACGCTATCATCAGCTAAAGCTATTTCATCCACAAGAAAAAGGTCACCATCTTTCATTGCTTTCACAAGAGGTCCATCTTGCCACATAAAAATCGTCTGCCACTTCTGATGCAACTGAAGTAAGTTGTGGCACATTTGGTCCATAGTATCAAGTTCTTGCAGGGTGACATTGGGATGGGAGACGACTCCTCGTCTGTACTTATCCAATACCACACCCAATTGATTGAGAGTATAAGAGGCTTGAGTAATATCTGAAGAAATTTTCTGCAACCAAATATTCATATGAAAATCACAGTAAACATTAAACAAGGTGTACTTTAAACCTAAACTTCACAATTAGTTGTGTAAACAAAGACGAACATACAGCATCACCAGGAAAGTAGATTAAAGCCTGCAACTGCATCATTTCCTCGCATAGATATTTGTACTCCGAAGATAATCTTGATCTCTCACGTACAGGATAAAAGCCCTGTTTGATGATTTAACTTGTAAGATTCTGAACGATACCATAAAAGTTTCAAGCAGAGCATACCAGAGAGGTAGTTTCAATCAGGTAAGGAAACAAACCCCAAGAAAATCAGATGTTTCCGTATACTGATGGCAATTTAAAATGTGTAATTTGGACCCCAAGCAAATACTCAGGAGTTGGCAGACGGTCGTCTTCCCACCACCAGTTTCTCCAACAAGGAGTACAGGCTCACGCATCTTGTAACAAAGCTCAACGAGAAAGTACACCTTCCACATGCTTCTTGTCCAAATAATGCTGAAACAGAAAAAAGAAGAAGTCAGAAGCTGTTGACAAAGCAACTGCACATATACATCCCTCTAAATGACTACAAATTGATGCATACTTTCCGAGATTCTCTGGAACTCCTGCAAGTTTGCACAAGTGCAAACCCCAGTGCGCACCACCTGGTCCCTGAACAGCAGAATAAAGCTTCAGAATGTGGAGTCAAATAACATTGTCGACAATTTTATAATGTAATTGTGTTCGATACATGCATGCAATTTTTTGGATGGAAGCAAATTTGATGTACCGTGACGTACGTTGTTGCTCTGTTTGTCTCTTATGGTGAGTAGTGTCTTCAGAGAGCATGAAGGTAGTCTTTCCAATTATGAGTAAGAATGTACGATAATGTTTGAGGAACAAAATTATTCCTAAAATGCAAATGCTAGCATAAAATGGCAAAGTTGGAACACCAAGTGAGTTTAAAGTCTAACGGGAAACCATTTTGAGACAGGCTGAAATGGAAAGGTGGACAAGTTTGGACTTGGGGAATACTATGTAAACACAGACTGTAAACATACATGGAGTCCAGGAAAGAACACGCATGTAGATTACAAGACAATGGAGGATGAAAATCAACTCTGCTAGAATATGGCGCCAAACATTACTGTAAAGATATTAATGTGGAATCATACAACAAGGTAACTGATGATCTCGAAATTAAGAAAGTTGCTCAAAGAGCCATTCACTCATAAGCACAGAGTATGAAAATGTGCAGTCTATTTTAAGGACAAATAAGTGCGAAATCGCTCAACCTGCTTGTACATGTCATCTTTTGCGAGATTGACCCGCAGCTGCTTCTCAAGTACATCTTGAACAACTCTCTTCTCACCATCATTGCGAAGTCTTTCTGCCAGTAAATAATATCCATCTCGAGCTAAATCTTCGTAGGATTTCCCAAATGTCCGGAAGCGATCAGCCCATCTAAACAAGTCACGCGGGGTTATAAATCCATGTTTCCCAGCAAAAACCTTACTACTCTGTCGATGCAATTGCAACTCCTTCATAACAGCAACCATTTTCTTGGCGTAGCTCTCGGGAACTTTGCACCTCTTCTCCAATATCTCACTCAACTCATCCTGTGGAATTTCATCAACATGGATCTCCACAAAACGATTCCGAAATGCTCGCGAAAGCATTTTACGCCCACCATACAAAGTGGGTGGATTTTGAGTGGCGAACAGCATAAAATCTGGATGTGCAGGAACAGTTTCACGCAATTCAGGTACAAAAAGCTCCCTGTTGTCATCTAGCAGTCGGTTTAGTGCTTCCAGCACATCAGATGGGGCCAGGTTAAGCTCATCCAAAACTATCCAATAACCATTTCTAACAGCCTTCACGAGTATTCCCTCGTTGAATACAAGCCTCCCACTAGAATCAGTGATGTAAGAACCCAAATATTCCTGAAGATCAGTGTGCTCATGGTTATTGATTCGTACGAATTCACGGCCCGTTGTTGCTGCAAGAAACTGAACAAGGCTTGTCTTCCCACTAGACGTGGGGCCCTGTAAGAGAACTGGATATCTTCCAATGAATATAGCACGTGCTAAGTTACAAAGATGGTCCCTAACGCTTGGAGTTAGAACGTAGCTATCTAAGAAATCATTAGTAGCCCCAGTTTTTTTCCAATCAATCAAATAATCGTCAAAAGAGACGTGTGGGGGTACGCTCCCTCCTGGAATGATAGTTAAGATTAATTGTTTCATTAACTTAGCGCTACTCTCATCCAAGGAAGTACGAAAAAACATACAGAATCCGTCGTACAGGGCTCTTTTAAATTCAAATCTCTTTCTAGCCTTCTTCGTATATTCCAGTGCCCGGTAAATAGACCTTAAACTGTATTGGGGCTTCTGATTGGCCCCATCCTGCAACTTGTCTTCAGATTCCTTCTTGGCTAATTTATAAAAACGCACTATGTTACTAACTAATTCTTGATTTGAACGGCTGTCATCCATAAACTGATTAACAAAAAGAATCAAGTCTTCATCATTCATCACATCATCAACAAAATATTCTGTGAATCTGCTCCGAATTGAAAAGGGTAAGTCTCTCTTTCCAGCATCGGTTGCAGGATTCATACACGCAAATATCCTGAAGTTAGGGTGTCTATGTATGTATTCTATGTCCCCTCTCTCGGCCAAACAAAGTGATCCACTCTCTTCTTCAAGAACACCAATAACTCTTTGCAAAGTCTCTGGAGGAGCCAAATTGACCTCATCCAACAGTATCCACTCGCCGTTTTTTAGCGCATTTACAAAAGCTCCTTCTACAAATGAAAATATCATTCCAGCTGAGGCACCAATTTGCAAACTAGCTGTTTCAAGTTTTAATCTGAAAAGTCCCCAAGCTTTCTGTAGTTCTTCACTCAAAGGTCTCTTACGTTTTGTACCCAAGCCAGAATGCTGTAGTTTCTCTGATCTTTTGACACCCCTTCGAAAACCACTTAATAACCCCTTCCAGTTCTTGTCGCTCACATATTTCTTCAGATGAGCAAGGAATTCCTCATTGTCCTGGAATAAACACGTCATAAAGCAAAATAGAAGCAAAAGACGCAGGGCAACAAGCAGAAAATCTATAAATCAAGTGTACCTTTATAGGAAATGTACTCGTGAAAAGATTCTCGAACTCCATATAAAGAGGAATGCATACAAACTGCGTATCCATTGGCTTATATCCTCCTAATAAGTCCGCAACATCACTTTGCTGGCTCATATTCTGGAACAAAACAAAAAAATTGTAAGTAAATAAGCAGTCATGGTATAGCACATATGAAAGCTCAGACTCTCCGAGGGTTCGGACATACCAAAACTGTAAGTTTTTGAGCGAGCCTCATGGAAAGATTCTGTACAACAGTAGTTTTCCCGGTACCCGTCTCACCAACCAAGAGAACAGGCTCGTTGCACTTGACAGAACAAGCTGTCCTTTCAAGAACATGTAACGAACTACGAACTTCAACGAAGGGTTTCTTTTGGTGACGAAACTGCGGCAAAATAGAAAGTTAGCAAAGAAGCTAATATATAACTTTAGCCTATTGATCACAATGAAAAGGATCCACTCACTCCAGTCTGCGTGCGCTGGAGGGTAACCCGTCCGATACGTAATTCAGACCGCAACTCCTGCAGGTACCTTCAAACTTTGAGACACTGGAAACTGTGAAGTGGATACGACATCACAGTAGAACTAGCAACTACCTGAATCAAAGGTCTGTCAACAGGATATAAGGTCTCTGCTGCTGAGATTGGCACTGACCAAATCTTTGCAATTTCTTTCGTAATCAACATTCGATTTTCAGCTGAAGTTGAAAAGGCTGCAAAAATATCTACTGCCTGAAAATCGCATGAATGGAACTCCACACCGTTATTACTTACGGACACTATAGACCATATGATACAGAAGACAAGGTCAATCATGTCATACCTCTTGATATATGCTATGACGAACATATGATGACAAGGAATCCCCACTAAAGCAAAAACCCAAACCTGCAATTCTCTTGCACCATTTGAGGAGATCCCTGATTGCACAAAGTGAATAGAATGTTTTGTATACAAGAAGATAGACATAAAAAACCACAAGGGACACGTACATCAGCAGTACTCTAGTTACCTTAATGAGAATCTGCCAAGAGAACTCAAAGTTCCATAGTGAAAACCTGCAAGCTGGTTAACCCGTTCAAAGGTTTCTGCCACATATAAAGAAAAGATCAACAAACATCTTCAGCTAGGAGAAAAAAGTTCTAAATTCATTACACTCACGCACCTATGAGTTTTTCACCAAGGGGTTCCAAATCTGGGTACCAAACATTGACAACATCTAGCAAGTCCTTACTACTTGAAGGCCCAATCACCACTCTCCTCCAAAGAGCACCTAGCATACTTTTACCTGTAATACGTGGAGCAAGGAAACAGATAAAAAGAGCATCTTTCAACTACCCGGAGAGTACTTTAACTGTGTAACAACAACATATTGTTTAAATATATATCCAAGTTTTAGAAGTTAGCTGACACTCTGATGTACAACAAAGACAAGTGCATCTCCGGGGTTGGACACAAAAAACAAATTAACAGACAGCATGCATGGAAGCTCTAGAATGGAAAGGGTTTAAATAAGTGGAACCAGAACTGGCATTTGCAACTTCAGCCAGCAAGGTAATCCTGATAGAGATTAGTAAAGATTGAGGCATGGAAGATACCAAAGAGTGAACAGGAATGGGTTACATGGCCAAGTGCATGTGGTGTCATGATATACCTATGACGTTGAAAGGAAAGTTCTCTGCAAAAGCTACAAAACCAGTATTGCTGTATGGTGCGCAACGCCGGGCAACAAAGAAACACCATGTCCAAAAGTTAAGTGTGGCAGAGACGCAGATGTTTAGGGAGTATGTGCAGCAAAGCGAGAGAATAGAGAATAAGAAATTAACACATTGAGAGGTTGTAGAACGAGAGCATACAGAAAATCACTTGACAGAAATTAACCTCAAATGGACGGGAAACATTAATCAAAGTTAGTCAGGAAGACTGACACAGACATCATCAATGAAACAACCAAGAGAAGAGGAAGACCAGTATAGTAATACACAACGAGAAAAACCTTAGTTTAACCGAGCATATGGTGGGGACATAGATGACTGAAGTGATAGGATTATAGCCACCAAAGTGGCAAAAGGCTTTAGTTGAGTTGAGTGGAAGAGATAAAGTGAGTATCAGTAAAACAATGTATGCTCAATCTTTCTCAAAGAGATCAAGAGAGAAGTCACATGCACACCTTCCACCGCATCCACCACATATATATTATCAAAGGCTATGGCGAAATCCAAAATTATTGATTACGTAAATTTAACAATTCTACAACCCATTAAATCAGAAGCCCATTTGCGGAGCGACCAATAAATCCTTGGGTAATATAAGACTTGTAACATCTAAACAATGAAATGCTAAATACATATTAATAGTTTTGGCATAGTTGATAAGGCTAGCTTGATTTCTTATAAGCCACCTAATGTTCAATAATGACATCAAGTAAAGGGAACCAGTAAGACTGGTGACCTGTGGCATAAACCATACCATCAGTGGTGACAGAGCTAAGAAAAAGTTTTAAGGAGGGTGAAGAATAAGTAGTTACGAATAATTTCCTATTGAAAGGACAAAAGGGTAATTTGCATATTTGGTCCTTCATGTTTGAGGTCAATGTTTAAGTGGTCCTTGCACTTCAATTTGTTTTGATTTTGTCCTTTATCTCGACTTCAGTTAGTACGTTAGTACTTTCATCCTGTTAAGCGATCATGAGTCTACCATGTGACCATTTTAGGGGCAAAAACAGAAAATGAAATAGATAGTAAAACAAGGCCCAAAAAAGGTCAGGCCAAAACCATGGACCATGTTTATAGGTTCAGGAGCAACAATTGTACCCGACAAAAACCATCATCTTTTTCACCAAAACTAACCCTTAGATTGCCATTAACAACACGGAGGCCGGAAACAGCTGCTACCTTCACGTCTTCCAACTTCCCATCACAGCAGACTCTCTCCTTCTCCTTCTCGTCTCTAATTAAATATAGGTAAATACCCACACGCCCACACCCCAACCCCGGACACACGTGATACACACATATATGTGTGTTGCGTGTGAATGTATTTATCCATATATATAGCTGTTAAATCCCAAACCAATCGAATCACAAGCTAGTATACCGAGTCTAGGATTTTTGCTCGGAAACCTTCCATTCATATGGGGGATTCAGTTGGTTCAATTGTGGGTTGAGATTAAGAAATTTGAGAAGCTGTCATTTAGATTTATATATAAGCATGCTTATGGATAGTTATCTTCATATATAGATTTTGTAACTGTAATGATAATGGCAATGGTGTGGCATGACAACCCAAGGCAGATGGTGTAACATTGGAATGTGCGTGAAAATGATGAGACAAATATGTTAGTTGACTCATATATGTATCGAATCAGTGACTGACTCCTAGTTTGTGGAGTTGACTCAAGCAACTCCTCCATATAGGAAAATGACATTATCTATCTATACACATATAAAAGTCACCAACCTGATCAACATCCATTTTAGCAGTTGGCCCATATTCTTTTAAAAAATTACACATCATGCCACTAAGCTTCATCTACATGTAACTTAACAAATAGCCCACATTTCATTTTAACACTTGGCGCATGCTCCTAAGAAAATGGATATTAGAACATTGTCCTGATTTTTCTTCTCATTTACATCTTTGCCATCACAAATCTCAATCCACATATGTTGTTAAATTTACACTTCATGCCACTGCCAACAAAATCGGCAAAACCACCATCACTAATATCTACCCACATGCATTTTAGCACTTCTAATTTTGTTAAATTATATTGTTTTGAAAATATACTTGAGCTAAAAATGTGTTTTTTATATCAGAAATTCTATAGCCATATTTGTTCTAGTGTTTTGCTTGACTTAACAATGTTGACCAATAAGTCTGAGAGAGTTTAACTAGCAAGATATAATATTAGTAAAGGTCTAAATCTTTCAGTTGCTCACACTACTTTTATCACTAAAATATCAGAAACACTAAGAAACATGTGCATATAGACAGATATGTGAATTTCAATTCTCTCGTGTATCAATCTTTTTTCCTTTTTTTTGGCTTAAAGCATATATAAAATTGTACAAGTAGTCTAACAAGCACCGGTGCGAAGCATGGGGTTTTGACTAATGTCCCTAAAAAGGGTCACATGTGTACCACGTGACAACTTAACGAGCCTTTGATGGATGGAAGGATCAACTTAACAACGGAAGTTGAGCTAATGGATGAAACTGAAACAAATGAAAGGGCGAGGACCAACTAAACATTTGCCTAATGCCTAAAGGACTAAAAATGTAACTTACGACTTAATACCTGACGGTGGAGAAACAATTTGTAAGGTGGAACTAAGTCCAAGCTGTAAGGCTAAAATTGCTATGCTTAATTCATACCTCCGGAGATAAAATGTAACCAAGAGTGTAGATTATACAAAAAGAAAAGGTGCACTAAGGCAAACATTGACATGGACACTTTAAATAGTTAAAATATCACCAAGTTTCACACGGTGGGCAAGCCTCCAATTTTTTTGGTTGACTTAAGGCAGGCAATTAATAACCCCGTAGCTTTTACTGATATCTATCTATGCATATACGAATACATATATACACACACACACATATATGCGTACAATAGATATACACACACACACACACACATATATATATATAGAGAGAGAGAGAGTAATTTATAACATATTTTTTCTTTTATGGTGGGCAATACCCACCTTAGCTTAAGTGTGGCTCCGCTACTCATCATCAGCAACTCCTTTTTAATCATACAGTCATCATTTATGAAGAAGATACAACATTTTAAACATAAATTGCTTCACGAACCTTCTGTGGCTCGAGAGATATCTAGCTTTGAACTTGATACAGTAGAAAACAGTCGGAATCCTTCAGCTACCCTTATTGCCTGCAACAAAGCGTTAATAGAATCAAAAACAATGAAGAAATCAGCGTAGTATAAGTGAAACTGAACAGAAAGTAACAAGGAAAATGTGAGTAGATGACTGCGCGTATATGCTAGAGGGACAGAGACTTATTATGAAAGTAAAGTAGCACTTCCAAGTAGTCCCAGTATTAGATACTTAGAAGTCAGAAAGATAACATTCATTTGATTCTCAATAACCATAGCAAGAAAATCAAGTCCCAGTCTGTGTTATACCCTGGGCATACTTTTAACTCATTTCTTCCAATAGTCCCGGTTAAAACGTCCAGTAAAAACTATAATAAGATGTTATAGAGCATTAAACGATAGATAAATCACTTAAGAAAAAGGAATTGTTACAGAGAATAAGAAGGCATGGGAATATAACAACTTTAAAGTTCATACCAACAATAGATCAAATAAGGTGTGGTTTTATCTGATCTCGAAAAATCAGATGCGAGCGAAAAAGGTATACCTCCCCATTACCAGTAAAGAATGAAGTTGCACCTTCTAGCAAAGGCAATAAAATTGATTGCACATCAGCTAGTGCTTTATCAATATCCTCAAACACAACCCAAAATCCCTTGAGAACTGCCTGCAAATTGTGTAAGTGTAAGAATCAATGACATAGAAAGCACAACTAACTATACAAAAAGAAAGAAACAAACCTGAGTCAGAGAACCAGGTTGCCATCTAAATTCACCAGGTTGCTCCGTACAGACATAACTCCCAATCAATGTTTTCCCATCAATTTGCTCATCCATGTGAATGGATAGAACTGAGGAAAGTTGCAAAAGTGGGACAACAAAAGAAGAACAAAATGTAAAGAAAAGCTACAGAAAACAATTACGCTAGGGAAGGGCACAAGAATGTTATAGACAGTGTAACTACTGAATTCCAAAAAAAAAAAGAAGAGACCCGCGTGTCTACGTAATCAAATTATGCGTGTATCTTTGTGTGCTTGTGGACAATAAATTGTAAATTGGTTGAACATACAATACTAAGTTGCAATGTATGGTAATTGCAGTAATACGAATGGTATTTCTGAAACAAACATCTGGTGAGATTCAAAGTGCTATTGCTGGAATTTGTGCATGCAATATTGTGGTTTTGATTGTCAACTTGCTTTTATATGAGAACTAAGTAAACACAAAGAACTGGGGAGGAAACGAACCTCGACTACCATAATCGCGGGCCAACTTGCTAATAAGTGCAGTTTTCCCCGCACCAGCTGGACCATACAGAAGAACAGGCCACCTCTGACTAACTGCCAATAAAACCATCTTGAAACTTCTCCTGAAAGTAGCTGTCAACACGAAAGGGTTTCCCATTGATGTTCTACCCCTGCATGGATCATAATACAACAGTGAGTTGCCCACTACTGTATTTATCTGTTTTTCATTTTATTTTATTTTTTCATTTGTTCTTTTATATATATTGTGGGGAAGGAGAACAGACGTGAGAGGGGAAGGTAGGTCGATTGGTGACCCACTCTGTGACCCCTATGGCAAAAGAGTAATCCCATACAAAATCACTCCACATGCAATAACCCTACCATGTCAACGGCCTACTGCTCCCAAATAGTGGCTCAATTTCTTGGAAAATTGATGAGGAAATAGCAGCGGATTCATTTCCTTCAAATAATTGAGAATACCATCCTGCCTTCTCTGAAGATACATCCCGCAAAAATTCATTCCAGCTGCAAAAAAGATAGAAAATAGAAAAGGCAACATTAACTTTTTAAGAGAACTTTAAAATTTTGATGGTGACAAATAATACTATTTCTTACAAACATATCGAGAAGCCATCTCCTATAAGCACTTCTACTGATCATCGTAGATGGGCCTTAGGCAAAACAGAGGTATCCAAATGGGACAGTGATATTTATCTATCTTGCCCTGTTTGGCTTGCATCCTCAGAACAACGATGTCTGAGGTTTCAGAGCAAACAACCTCCTAATTGTTGCTTTTGTGGTATTAGATATTGATTTATTTCCTGGACTTGCACTCTGAGACACTGCATTTAGCTCTATCTTTTCAGGTATTTTCCCTAAAACTGTTACTACTACTATCTGGTCTATGGAATATTTACTGGTAATGACTAAATACGCACGTATAGTAAGGAGTAAATGAAACCAACCGCAAGAAACATGCAAAAGCTTCCTCCGCATCAAGACCGAAGTTTGCAGTAGCTCTATCACTTATTTTCATTACAACTGCTAGTATTTGTGTCGCACACCATCTTATGTCTAATACATTTCTCAGGAACTCTGCATCATCGCATAATTTAACATTGGAAAATTGCTTTTCAAGGCCCACAAGAGTGGACCAATCCCAGAGAACAGTGAAAGCTTCAGGCTCTGCTAGAAGGAGGCGGTATGATACTCGTACAACCATTAGTAAGTTATTTCCAACCTATTAAAAGGACAGAGATAAATGTCAAGATACTAAAAACCATCCTCAATTTTGCAAGTACGAAAAGGAGAAGGAAAATAACATCAGACAAGTATGACTGCTGCCAAGATCCTGGGTTGTATCAGGAGTAAACAATAGCAAAGGTGGTGAGAAAAAAGGAGATGGTCAATGACTCGATGACAAAAACAACAGATACGATAAAAAAAATTACTTGTTCCAAGCAATTATTACCACAAGGTCAATGACTCCATTAATGTATGTTCAAGTTTTTTGGCATATCCACCAACATATATATTCCTGCTGCATATCAATCTTCCATAATGTGGTGTGTGGGGGGGGGGGGGAGGGGGGCAATATATTACACTGCTGTGACAATAATGCACATGTAAAAGTCGATGTAAAGCCAAAATTATTCTGAACTGATAAAAATACCATAGCTGTTGGCGAAGAAACCAATTCCCTCAACATAATCCTTTGAAATGGTGGAGGGGCAAATTTGAAGTAATTTAACACAGACCTGCATCAAATATTGAAAGCATTGTCATTTTGGAATACACTTAAGAATAAAAAGCTGCATAAAACTCCTATACCATTGATGGTCCCCACCGAATTACGAATCTACCTCCCGCTTTGAGCAACTAAGAAGAACATTCATACTTTTTAAGATCAGCACAATGTTCTTTTTATAACAAGTAGACAATCATAAAACATTAGAACTTTGAAAATTATACACTTCTAACAGGAGAAGCTAGAACATGTAGCTTGACAAAACACACACAACCACTCGCAGATTGGATGCTTGCTTCCATAACAAAGAACCGAATGGGAATAAAGGAAATCCGGCTACTAACCCACACAAAATGTTGAATATAGAGGAAGTGAAGAAAAGAGTGGAAGCGAAAGGAACAAGAGATGGGCAATCTTAAGACAGTATATTTAAGCAGTATTCTCATCTTTCTTCTGACTTCCCTGCTTAAGAGAATAGAGGACAAGAAAACCCAATACCCGAAGCTTTTAAGAAATAGAGCAATGAAGCAGATACGTCCCATGCCTAGTCCAGCCACAAGGAGATATAATTTTTACTAAGTACATTTCAGTTTATTAGAGAAGGCTTAATGCGGGTATGTGAAAAGTTGTCCTTAAGTGATCCTTTACTTTTTTCCTTGATTATCAAGATCTTAATTGTTCCACTATGAATGGCGCAATGCTAAGGCTGGGCACGAAGTGGCGAGTCCATTGGGTTCAACACTTGGAACAGCCTCTAATCCAGAAACCGCGCAAGCTTTTTAGCCAATTGTTCAGTGGACAAGCAGATGTCAGCCCAATGAGAATCATTATTATCGTGAGCAAAATAGAGAAAAGAGCCAGAACATATGCAGCTTACTTACCCCAACAGAAAAGGCACCAAATCAAGGGCCCGAGAAAATGCGAGACACCCAAGCTCGTGGAGACTTAAGCCCCTCCCATTTCTTACATAGATATCAATACCAAACAGAAGTTCTTGGTTGTCAGAACTTTCTGTTTCTCCAAGGAATTTATCTTCATCGAATTCCACCATGGAATCGTCAGAATTCAAGCTCAAATCGGGCACTAGACGTAGTAACTCGACAGTCCTATCTACAATCTTCTGCGCTATCGCACGAAAACACCCCACTAATGGGATTGTATAATTTGGGTGCAGAAACAGCTCTGCTACTCCACTCACCACCTCCTCTTCTGTCAACATGTCTCCCTGCACGACCCCACGAACAGCACATAACATGTTTTACACACCGGTCAACGTATAGAGGAGAAAGACACATCAACGGAAACAAAGTTACAGAAGTCACTACCTTTTTTAGTAGGTGACTAAATTGGGTTTGATGGGCAAGCTTGGGACATCGCGAAAGGAACCTCTCAAACTCGAATTGAAGATGAAAACTCCCGTCAATCGCCATTCAAATCACTGCAAAGTTTTCAGAAGATTATCACCCTATGTTGTACTGGTTTCCAGCTTCTTCTTCTTCTTCTTTTATTGAGCTTTTTTCACTTTTCCCACCGATGTCTCTATGAGAGGGTCGATGAGAAAAACCCTGGCGTTGCTTCAGTTTGTCAACTAGGGTTTAAGGGTTTAGTATTTGTATTTGTATTTGTATGTACCAAAAGAAAACGGGTTTGAAAGGACAGCTCATGCACTTTATAGGCGGTGAGTCGACGGCTCAACTCGGCGAATTAGGTCGAACAAGTAGTCTATATATTATATATATATATATGGGAGCTGATCCATTGATAGCGCTAGCAAATGGAGTTAAGTTGCTAGCGCGATCTGACCGTCCATCCTGAAAGATGGACGGTCCAGATCGCGTCTTTTTCCAAAACTGGTTCCCGTCCGCCATACTGTCTCGCGGACGGGAGTTTTACCTTTTTGCCCTCCTCCCATGTCCGCGAGACTGTCTCGCGGACGCCTTTCTGTTCCTGACATGTGTCAGGAAAAAGGCGTCCGCCATACTGTATGGCGGACGATCTCTAGGCTGACACATGTCAGGGCCTGTCCCCTCGGTCGCCTATAAAGTCTCGGGCGTGAGCCCCGAGAACTGATCCCCTTGGTATCCTAGAATCTATCCCTACTCGGCTCTTTCAGCAAAATTTTTGCGGGGCTTTCAGATTCACTTGCTTCCATTTTCAGCACCCTTCAAGCTTTTCTTGGAGTAACACACTTTTGGTTCAAGCATCACTCAAGCAAGGTAAAGTTTGTGATCTTGCTACCGTTTATCTTAGTAATTTTAATTTGTTATGTTCAGTAAATATATAATTAGCAAAATAGGAGACACTTTTGAGATTATGTATATGGTATCCTAAATCGGTCTAATCGTCAAGATAATTTTGAGAACATAAGCGTATTCTATTTCTACATAGGTCTTTTTCACAATGTCTGATTTCGTATCGAGCTCCAGCACCCCCGTAGATGCTAGTGATCCGTATCTAGGACGAACCTTTCAAACGTTGGAAGAAGCTGGAGAATGTTTTCGAGCTTATTCATTGAGGGTTGGTTTTGGCATTAGAATAAAAACTACAAGAACAAGCAGCGTATCGAAAAGGATATGCTCTCGCTTATACGAGTGTCATAGGGGCAGAAACCCAGTGCAAAATGAGACACGCGTAGGCAACGATGACAGTGATGATGACGAAATAGGGTATGCGCGGAGAAGACGGGATTGCTTTGCGCGCACGAATTGCCAGGTCAAGATGTTCGTAAGCTATAAAGCCAAACAAGATCATTGGCTTATTACCAGCCTGGAACTGGCACACAATCACCCGTTAGTAACCCCTTCTAAGGTGAGTCAGATGCATCAACACAAGAAGATGGGTAAGGTCGCGAGGAGCCTAATTCACACAATGAGCGATGCGCGGCTAGGACCTACCGACATGATTAATGTTCTTGCTGAACAGGCTGGGGGAATTCAAAATTTAAACTTTAACACGACAGACGTTCGTAACGCGGTCCGAACCCATAGACGAGCCGCGTATGACCTCAATGATGCGCAAGCGACAATGAGCCTATTGAAACGGATGCAGATGGAGGACCCGCAGTTTACCTTCGACTATAAACTTGACGACGAGCATCGAGTTAGCACAATTTTTTGGGTCGACGGTCGTTCGAGGCTAGCTTATAAGCATTTTGGGGATGTCGTGACTTTCGACACCACATACCGTACCAACAAGTACTCGATGCCGTTCGCTCCTTTCACGGGCGTCAATCATCATTATCACTCCATCCTGTTCGGGTTCGCCTTGTTAAGGGACGAGAGCGAGAGTTCTTTTGAATGGTTGTTTAGGGTGTGGCTGGAAGCAATGAACTTCAAAGCACCGACTGTTATCATCACCGATCAAGATTTGGCAATGAAGAAGGCTATTGCTACCGTCTTCCCAGATACTCGACACAACTTGTGCACTTGGCACATAAGCAACAAATACCCTGAACGTCTGCATCACATGTACGCAAAGTATCCAGACTTTAAACAGGATTTTGACAAATGCGTCCTCAAGTCATTAACGATTGAGGAATTCGAGGAGAGGTGGGAAAAGCTTGTTCGGGATTACTCATTGCAAGACAACGAGTGGCTCCAGCACTTGTACGGGCTCAAAGAGCAATGGATTGGTGTTTACACGAGAAGTCATTTTTCTGCGGGCATGAAAACGACGGGCAGGAGTGAATCTATGAATGCCACGTTCGATAATTATGTGGGTACAGCTACCAATTTGAAGAGTTTCGTCACATCAGCACAAAAAGCGGTTGCGTCGTTGTTCGTGAAAGAAAGGGCTGCAGACTTTGCAACCACGTACAAGCAAAGGAGAAGGTTGCTTGAGACCCCGCTGGAGCTGAACGGTGCCAAAGTCTATACGAAGGAGATCTTCCTGCTATACCAAGTAGAGCTGCAAAAATCGGGCCGATACAGTATATATAAGGTGGCAGAAAAGTCGTCGCGTGAGTACAAGGTTTATTCGCTCGTGAATGACCTCGTCCCTGAGAAGCTGCGCAGAATTTATACGGTGACCCACGACACATTGACGGACTCGGTGACATGTGTTTGTAAGAAGTTTGAGTTCCATGGCATCCTGTGTAGACACATTCTGCGGTTTTTCACACAGAAGAATATCAGGACAATCCCCGATAAATACGTCCTGCCACGTTGGACGAAAGGTGCAAACAGGTTGCACGGTACCATTTCCTTTCCGGAGCACCCGTATACTGACTTTGAAGAATCAGAGACGTTGCGGTATAATCATCTGGTGACGATGTTCACCCGTTTGTCCGTAAAGGGTGCTGCTACAATGGTCGGATATAAACATCTCCTCGAGGTAGCTCAGCAGCAAGAGCCCATCGTCGACCAATTGGAAGCAGCTTCAGTCAGCAATGCGGTTGACACCGAGCCTACGACGGGATCAGAAGATGACGAGCCGGGGGAGGGAGCCGACAATGATATCCGGCCTTCGGATCCAATTATATCGCAAACGAAAGGCCGCAAGAGATCTACGCGGATGAAAAGCTCTATTGAGACGGCAACTCAACCAAAAAAGCTAAGAAGGTGTGCATTGTGCAACAAAATGACAGACCACGACAAGCGGAACCATTACAAGGCACTGGGGATAAGTCCAGTGCCTTTGCAAGACGGGGAAGAAGATGATGCCGAGGATGAGGACGAACAAGCTGCAGTGGAACTTTAGTGTACTGAATATTTTGTAATAATCTTTTATGAGCCATCAAAAGTGTCGGACATTTTGTAATAATATTTTAGTAATGACTCGTTTGTAATAACCTTTACAATCATTTTTTTATACGTGATTTCTTACACTGTCCGCTACACTGCGCAGCACAACATTAGAAACCTAAGGTATTAAAGAATACCCCCCTACAACACTTAGTTTTTTTTTGTTTTTGTTCACTTCTCTGCGTCCGCTATACTATGTAGCGGACGGCCCCGCAGAATACCCCCCCTACAACACTTAGTTTTTTTTTGGTTTTGGTTCACTTCTCTGCGTCCGCTATACTATGTAGCGGACAGCCCCGCAGAATACCCCCCCTACAACACTTAGTTTTTTTTTGTTTTTGTTCACTTCTCTGCGTCCGCTATACTATGTAGCGGACGGCCCCGCAGAATACCCCCCTACAACACTTAGTTTTTTTTTGGTTTTGGTTCACTTCTCTGCGTCCGCTATACTATGTAGCGGACAGCCCCGCAGAATACCCCCCTACAACACTTAGTTTTTTTTTTGGTTTTGGATCGCTTCTCTGCATCCGCTATACTATGTAGCGGACGGCCCCGCAGACCCCAACACTTAGTTTTTTTTTGGTTTTGGTTCACTTCTCTGCGTCCGCTATACTATGTAGCGGACGGCCCCGCAGAATACCCCCCCTACAACACTTAGTTTTTTTTTGGTTTTGGTTCACTTCTCTGCGTCCGCTATACTATGTAGCGGACGGCCCGCAGAATACCCCCCTACAACACTTAGTTTTTTTTTGGTTTTGGTTCACTTCTCTGCGTCCGCTATACTATAGCGGACGGCGCCCCCCCTACAACACTTAGTTTTTTTTTGGTTGTGGTTCACTTTTCTGCGTCCGCTATACTATGTAGCGGACGGCCCCGCAGATACACATATTATCGATCACTTTGTTATTTTTTGAACACTTGCCCTGCAGATAGACAGATATCCAACACTTGGTTTCCCACCGTTAAATCACATTGGTCAATAAAATCAATCGCATTCAATAAATTTTTTGGGTTAAAAAAGTGTTGTAACGTTACAATGTGAATTGGGGAACATCATCTCTCGCAGGAATTATGTTCCTTACACGGATTTACAATAAACCTAATAGCTCTAGGCCGGCCATTTATAATTTGCCAAGCAATCCTATACCTAAAGTCTTGTATGCATTCTTCGCTCCAGACAGTCTTCTTGAGGCTCTCAGACCGGCAAATGTAATCCATGTACATGCAGAGGAAGACGCCGCAGTCCGAGGAATTATGTTGCTTGGGCCTACTCCTCTTTAATCGGAAAATGAGGACCGACCTGCGCGATACCTTCTCCCGACGCCTACCATTGACCAGGGCAGCAAAAAGATTCTGCGAGAACCATAATAAGCATTAAACATAGCTAGCAAAATAAGATTAATCAGTTTTATAATATGCAAGTTACAACAAGAAGGAAACAGGATCTTACCATGGCATCCAACTGGCCTATGCCTCGGTACATATCAATCACAGGCATCACGTCGGTATCGTCGTAGAGACTGTCGACGACTGAAACCGTGCTCTGTAATGGTTCGTAGCAAACCAAGTACCAGTGCGCATTCCCTAAAAAGGGGATTAGAAACACGTCGGCAACACTTGCGCTCACTGGACTATCCCTAGCAAGATATGCTTGTAGGTTAGGGGACGGTTTCCACTGGGCCATGCCTCTCCCCTTCCTTGCATTGCCCCAGTCGTGCCACTCTTGTACTAGGAGCTGATGGAAAAAAGCATCCAAGATAAACACGCGCAGACCGATGTCTGGATGCTCCCGACACCTTCGCCTCAGAATTTGCACGTAGTGCGAGATGACACCGCTGTCTAACCAAGATCCCGGCGCCAGCGAGGCGATCTCTGTCCAAGAGGCATTGTAATCCAAGCCCTCGGGGTGATCCACGTCATACGACGCTCCGTCTTGGGGGGCCCCGCTAAAATAACGGGCTCGGATTATATCGCATTTATGCGGCTTTAGGGGCCTGGCTGGATGCCCTTTCGGATATTGCCCTCGGGGGTCGATCGGGGGATATTGGCCTCCCATCCCCGCTTCAGAGGTACCAACAACTCCCTGACTCACCCCTGAAGCCTGTCCAGAGGGATCACCGTATCCCTGGCTGACGCCCGTATAACCCATTCCCGGGCTTACTCCCGAAGACTGGCCCGATGCTTGGCGCAAAAAATTCCCGCAGCCTAAAGCCAATGTCGCAGCCTGTTGGCAAAGATCCTCGCCCATTGCGCTCACCAGATCCCTCCGCTCACTCAACTTCTGGAAGAATGCAAGCGAGGCATTAACCTACATCCAAAGAGATAAAAAATTAAGTAACTTCAATCAGACATTTATATTCAACTAATTTGGTTCAAGTCAGACTTGTTGGGCAACTTACGAGATTGTATGCCATACGCTCATCGATCTGACCCCTAGGCGCATACCTCTCCCCACGTTCAAAGTTTACAGGGGCTACTCTCCTCCGCGTGATGCGGTAGTACCACTCATCGTACTGATCGATGCTGATAACGGGGTCTGGCTCCGAGACGATGGCCGCCAGTGTGTCCTGCCAAGAAGTCCAAAGCTCTATTTCGGCCGCGCACAATTCGTACGCATTGGCGGTGCCAAACACTCCGACATCCGGTGGGTTCCTGTTAACCCTCATATCCGGGGCATCGACTGGCAAACCCTGCTCCAACTCAAAATGGCGCATTGCTCGGTCGGGCAGCTGCCACTCTGCGAGCTCGAAATGGATCAGGGGTGTGCGCTGCAACCCGGAGAGCGTGAAGACGAACGACTCTCCCACCCGTCGCGCCAAACGTATGTACGGTGCCCAACGCATTTGGCCCGGAGATAGACGGTCGAACTCCCCTCGATAGTACGTAATGTTGTGATGGGGATCGACTCTCCTCTTGTAGTGGCTAGCCCTCCGGCTGTACTCCCAAGCACACAACCGAGGCCAGACTTTGTCGGTTCCATCCCTACGCGTTGGTGCACCGGGAGCAAGGTGTTCGTAAGACCACACCTGAGAACATCAAAAAATTATATTTATATCGTCGATTCAACAAAAATAAAACACAATAACGAAGACATGATTTATATGATATACCTGCAATAGCGAGAGACATGCACATATGGCTTTGGAGTTGGGCCTCGTTGCCTTGTGCAATGCTCGGTACAGATACGAAAGAACCGCTGCACCCCAGGCATAATCCCCAACCTCCGACAGGTTACCCAACAACGGTAAATATTTCACGCTGACCGTGTTCTTCGACGTCGTTGGGAATAAAATTGCTCCCATCACCCACAAGAGGAAGGCCTTTGTGTACACCACAAGCTCACGGCCCGTATAGTTTTCCGGCAAAACCCCGTAGGTATCTACCAACCACTTCAACTTTATACCACCAGTGCTAAATTGATCCTGGGGTATCGAAGTGAAGAAGTCTCGCGCTGTTCTCTTATTCGTTGCGTCTGACGGAGGAGCAATTACCGGCCGCCCCGTCACCGGCAACCCCAAGATGAACCCTACATCTTCTAGGGTAATCGTCATCTCTCCGATCGGGAAGTGAAACGTATTCGTTTCACTTCTCCACCTCTCAACAAGGGCACCTATCAAGGCCCGGTCAAGCTGTTGAAAGATCTGCCCATGCGTGAAAATCCCAAACCCAATTCCACGCAGTATGCTTTTCTGGGAATTGTTCAAGGTCCATCTCGTGAACTCGCGAGATACTTCTACGGTGGTGAGAAGTTCTCTTTCCTACGAATTATTAATAAATACAATTTGAGCAAAATGAACGGTAAAACAACGTTCGTAATAATAAGAAAGTTGATAAATAATGTATCTTACTCCACCATCCCATATGAGCGTACTGATATGGTTGGCTTGGTCGTATAACACGGATGGATCTTCTGGTCCAGGGATAAATTCCATTTTTTGCAACTGAAACTATGGAATCGGATTTTACAAACGCTAGCACATGAACAAATACATACATATATAAATCCTCATCACCGCTAGCACATGCTCAATGCATAATCAAAACCACGCATAAAACGCAATATTGATCACAACTATAGATTAGAAACATGTAAAGGATTGATTTTGTGAACTTACGTGATCTATTAGGGGGGGATTAAAGCTGCTCTTATGAAGAAATTGCGCAGATCTGCTTGCCAACGCCGCTGGGAATATTTGTGAGTAGGAAGAACACGGGGAGAAGAAGAGTGTAGAAGTTATAGGGGGACTTTCTTTTGGGTTTGAATATATATATTTGCTGTCCGCTGGACAATATATATTTGCCATCCGCTATATAGTATCGCGGGTCTGTTCCTTGTCCGCTATATAGTATCGCGGACGCTAGACTTTTGGTAGTTTTCTCTACGTCCGCTATACTATGTAGCGGACGACACAGAAGAATTTTTTTGGTCTCTACGTCCGCTACATAGTATAGCGGACGGCCCCGCAGAATGTTTTTGGTTGTGTTCTCTACGTCCGCTATACTATGTAGCGGACGGCCCCTCAGAATACCATTACTTAGTTTTTTCTTCTACACTTTGTTCCACCTCTCCAAAACTTCGTTTTTTCTACACTTAGTTTTTTCTTCTACACTTAGTTTTTTCTACACTTAGTTTTTTCTTCTACACTTACTTCCACCTCTCCAACACTTAGTTTTTTCTACACTTAGTCCAAACTGTCCGCTATATAGTATCGCGGATATACTTACCGCAGAAAATGGTTGGCACGGACCAGACATTTTTTTTTCAGTTTTTAAAACTGAAAAAAGAGGGAAATTTTTTTTGTCAAACGGGGCCTTAGTTCCCGACCTTCCCAAACCCGGCCTAAGCGGAGGGCCCCTTATATCCGCTATATATATAGAACTATACAATGTGGCGTAATGTAATAAATTGGAATAAATTGGCGCCCGTAATGCAGTTTTAATAAATTGAAATAAATTGGCCCGAAGACTTGTTTTAGCGACATAGTACGTTAATGCTATTTTAATAAACTGACGCCCAAAGACTTGTTTTAGCGACGGAATCAACAATCTCAATTTTTCCAAAAAATAATGTACAATTCATAATCAACGATCTCAATATATCAATATATCGAGGCAACAAAAAAAGGCACAATTAACCAAGAAAAAATTTGAAAACATAATAAACAAGAACATAAATATTTTTATTATAATAAACTATGGTTCACAAATGGGGTACGAAAGCTTTTCACAAGCGCTCCGTTCAAAGATTACAACTTGAAAATCCCACCACCCAAGGTGTTCGAACACTACAAAGTCCCCGAGTTCGAGGCCATGCTGGCGCACGAAGACGTTCCAACCCTCTGCGAATTCCTTTTTTTGGGATCGGCCGGGCTTCAGCTTGATTTCAACCTGCCATGCCCCCTTGCGGCTATATAATCTTGCACTATCATGAATTGTTGTAAATTGATTGGTAAATGCTTCCGGTATGTCCTACCAAACACAAAATACAAAAAATAGGTTAGTTTTGGTTAAGAAAAACAAAAGATCAAACTTTTAACACACGAAAATACAGAGAAAGAGAAAGAGGGATAGCCTACAAGTTCATGCTCAAATCCCGGCATCATGACTTTGAAAAAGTGTTTGCCTACCAGGTGCAAGTTGCCAATATAATCGTAGGCGTAGGTGGTCTCCGATCCAGAAGCCATCGAGATCGTCGTTGAGGTGAGGACGGTGGTGTCGGCGGAGATGTGGGTGACCGGAGATGTGAGTCGCCGTAGATGGGGTAGCGGCTTTAGGTTAGATGTTCGAGAGAGGGGACGCCGTCCGCTACAATAATATATATACCCCGATCTGATTAAATATTTATAGCAGGAGAGAGTTGACGAAGGGACGCCGTCCGCTACAGATACCAAGGGACACTGTTGACGCCATACAGATACCAGGGGACAGTTCTCGGGGCTCACGCCCGAGACTTTATAGGCGACCGAGGGGACAGGCCCTGACATGTGTCAGCCTAGAGATCGTCCGCCATACAGTATGGCGGACGCCCCTGACACATGTCAGGAACAGAAAGGCGTCCGCGAGACAGTCTCGCGGACATGGGAGGAGGGCAAAAAGGTAAAACTCCCGTCCGCGAGACAGTATGGCGGACGGGAACCAGTTTTGGAAAAAGGCGCGATCTGGACCGTCCATCTTTCAGGATGGACGGTCAGATCGCGCTAGCAACTTAACTCCATTTGCTAGCGCTATCAATGGATCAGCTCCCTATATATATATATATATATATATATATATATATTACTCCGATATATGTATATGGATATACACACGCGTATAAAAAAGCCGTAGCTCATCTCGATCCATTTTAGCACTCTGCCCACACTTCTGAATCAAATTACATCCGTGCCACTCAGTAAAATCCAGCTACGATCCTCATAGATCCGCCGCTCCTCTCTTCCTCTTTTCACAATATTCTGCCGCCCCGCCCTAAAATCATCAGAAACCCACCCTCTTCTTAGATCTCATCAAACCCTAATTGCATCCCCTTCATCTTCTTCGATGTTGGCTCCGCCGCCGCGGCTGCTTCCATGGCCCTATCTCTTCCTCGACTCCCCAGTTCCGCAACAACATCTGATACGAAATTTCTTGATTGCAGACGACTTCGTTTGCATCATATCAACATATAAATTTCTGATCGTTTATAATGCCCTAATCGGATCCAAAATATTCTTCTTGCCCCCCTCTCTCCACCGCACCAATTTCAGGTATGGACTCCCCGACAAAGTTGTCATCTTTTTCTCCTCCTGATTCTCTCATGCCAATTTTCGTACATTGTGAAGCTGGTTGGTTAGATTGAGCTTAGCTCCATCTCTATCCTTTCAACTATACGTATCCTACTTCTTAATCTTTCCCACTAATAATAAAGTTGGAGAAGAATACATATGTTCTTTGAAGCTGGTATTGAGTTC
>JAVXUP010004859.1:0-25254 GCA_033070095.1 Escallonia herrerae | reverse complement strand
GAGGCGTGTCAAACGTGAACCCCTCCTGTAAGGCATTCAATAACACAAATTAACAACATAAAACAAACTGTAATAAACATTTACTAACGCTGAAAAAAATACTTCACCGTACCAGCCACTCCTCCCATAGGGCCTCCCTCGCAGCGGCATCCCAGTCCTTCCAGTACAGGCGTGGCTCGAAGAATCGGCCCTTCACAAGAACGCCGATCTTCGTCCTCGCCATATTCTCCAGGATCCTGCCAAAGAAGTAAATAAATTAATTAATACAGTTCAAATATAAATTAACACCCCAAAATTTTAAAATAAGGCATGAGGTGATATTTTTAGTACTTACAGGCCCTCCTGCGTGAGCGTAACTCTCTGTTTACGCTGGGGGTCGATGCGTACCCCGCGTGTCGGACCACGGCCTCGTCGAGATCCTACAAAACACAGACATTAATACAGTTCAAATATAAGGCTAGCGAAAATGTACGAAACACCGTTATCAACTATACCTGAGGTAGAACCCACGGAAGATGGAGAATGCACGCGCGTGTGGGATGAATCTGCGTCGGGCTGGGGCGACGGCGATGGCTGGGGCTGGGGCGACGGTGACGGCGACGGCTGGGGCTGGGCCCCCGATGGCTGTCCGCGATCACTCTGTGCCTCGTCATCAGTAGGCAATGACGAGGTGGGACCCACCGGGGAGGAAGCAGCTCGGCGTCCAGCCCGGCCACGAATAGCCCGTATCCTATCCATATCTGACTTCATATAGATAAATACAAAGACATTAACACGTGAAAAACAATAATTTAGGCATAAATCATCATCGGCACTATATATATATATATGAACGGATGTGCAAAAACACATCAATAAACACCAAGTTCTAAAATGTTACTACATTTTTCCCGTGATGTTACAACATTACAAGTCAATCATTTTCAGTTTGCGAATCATCTTCATCACTTTCCTCGTCGTCCTCTTCTTCGTGGGACTCGTCGTCCTCTTCATCTTCTAATTCATCCTCTTCATCAGTAGACTCGGTCACATCATCTCCAACACTTTCAACGTCTTCCGCGTCATCATCTACGACTTCTTCTCCTACAAGAAGTGTTGTTGGAAGAGGAAGATCGTCCTCCTCGTTGTTGACCTCAACAGGGAACAAGACACGTGGTTGGTCGGCTTGAAAGGAGTCTAGCTCACTGTCATATGTCACGGGCAATTTCTTGGACTTGATAGTTGTATACCAATGAGATTTGGGATTGGCGACGTCCTCCGCGTAAAAGACTTGTACAGCTTGACTAGCAAACACAAAGGGCTCGTCTGATGCAAGTCTTGACTTGACATTGACATCTACAATCCCTTGAGAGCTAACACGGATTCCTCTACTGCATGTGACATCGAACCACGTACACTTGAACATTACCAGGCGGTTTTGGGAACCCAGATATGTTAGCTCAACAATCTCATCTAGCTCTCCGTAAAAATCCATGCAATTCTCGGCATAACAGTCGCCGTTGACCAAGACTCCACTGTTTTGGGTTTGTTTTGTTCGGTCATCATCTTTTACGTTAAACCTAAACCCGTTGATGATATAGCCTCCGTAACAGGATGTTTGTTTGTTAGGGCCTTCGGCTAGTAATTTCAAGCATGAGGCCACTGGTCTATCCATTGACTGAACCTATTGTAGATGACGGTAAAAATTAAGGATAAATCAGTATACTAATTGGCCACAGAACTGTATATAACACATAATATAATTTCGTTAAATAATCTTACACGGATTTTGAACCACTGTACAAATTGTGATTTTCGATGAGATTCAAGTCCAGCGGGATCAGTGATTAAAGATTCCGCATCGAACTCACTGCAAACCAATATGCATTTGACTCGCTTAACACACACTTTCAATTATGTACAACAATGTAAGTGAATTAAGACTTTAACTTACTCAACGCAATTTAGAAGGGCATATATTGTTGCAGCACTGTACTCTTCATCTGTTAGCCATCGAGTATACGTTCGGCCGAACGGACTACCTGACTGCTTGAATATTGACAATTGCCCTTCCAAATTTGTGCTTGCTCCGGGATCATTTCGGCCTAGTTGATTTAACCTCGTACCAACATTAGGCCCGAAATATTGACTACAAAAGTTTACAAGTTCTTCCATTACGTAAGCCTCCGCAATTGAGCCTTCAACCCGAGCCTTATTACGGACTTTTTTCTTTAAATGGAACATGAACCTAGAAGTTTAGCGAATCGAGTTAGGTGGAATATCAATGATAACAGATGTCGCATTAAGTGTAAACGAACAACTGTAACAATTTAAGGATTACCTCTCGAAGGGATACATCCACCGATATTGCACGGGTCCACCCATCTTAGCTTCATATGCCAAGTGAACAGGCAGATGCTCCATTGAATCAAAGAACGAAGGTGGGAAGATTTTCTCCAGCTTGCAAATCGTCACCACAATGTTCTTCTCAAGCACTTCCATGTTACTCACCCGGATCGTAGAAGAGCATATATCTCGAAAGAAATGAGATAATTCAGTCAAAGTCTCGCAAACAACCCGTGGCAACAGTCCCCGGAAGGCAATAGGAATGAATCTCTCCATGAATACGTGGCAGTCGTGACTCTTCATCCCTTGGAACTTGCATTCCGATACATTGCAACAACGAGATATGTTGGACGCAAACCCATCCGGAAGCTTCAAATTCTTAACCCACTGACAGACCTTCTCCACTTGTTTCTTGTCTAGACAGTAAGGTGCTTTCGGAAGTATGGTCCTCCCACTGACTGTCCGAGGATGCAATTCACGGCGTACACCCAACTGTTGTAGATCCCTTCTCGCTTTAAGGTGATCTTTCGATTTGCCCTTGACATTCATCACTGTGTTGAACACATTATCAAAAACGTTCTTCTCAATATGCATCACATCCATGTTGTTTCGGATAACGAGCGTCCTCCAGTAGGCTAACTCCCAGAAGATACAAAATTTTCTCCAGTTGTGCTCTTTCCCGAACCCTGCAATCTTCCGATCCGGCACACCCTTACCGTGTGGTATGTCAGTATCAAGTGCCTCCAGGTGTGAGAGTACTTCTTCACCAGATGGGTAGTCCAGTGTGACAACCTCACGCTCGATTGTCCCGTCAAATTTATCCTTCTGCCTACGAAACTGATGGCCCGGTGGCAAAAGCTTACGGTGACATCCGAACCACGAGGCCTTTCCGCCGTGCTTTAACGTATGACCGGGGTTCACGCCCATACAAGCAGGGCATGCTAGCTTCCCATGTGTGCTCCAGCCACACGTCATTCCCAATGCGGGGAAATCATGTATAGTCCACATCAAAGCAGCCCTCATCTGAAAATTTTGTTTAAGGGATGCATCATATGTTTCGACTCCATGATTCCATAATTGTTTTAACTCATCAATCAACGGCCTTAAATACACATCTATGTCCTTACCGGGACTCTTCGGCCCCGGAATAAGCAACGACAAGAACATATACGGCTTCTTCATGCACATGCCTGGTGGAAGGTTGTAAGGGACAATAATAACAGGCCAACAGGAGTAAGGCGTGGTAGACTGACCGAAAGGGTTGAACCCATCGGTTGCCAGATCAAGTCTAACATTCCGAACTTCCTAAGCAAAGACTGGATGCCTGCGGTCAAACTCCTTCCACGCCTCTCCATCAGCTGGGTGTGTCAGCACATCGGCATCGTTGCTGCGAGTCTCACGGTGAGCCCTCATATGTTCAACTGTACTGGAGGAGTAGTACATTCTCTGAAGCCGTGATGTGACCGGGAAATATCGCAATATCTTCCATGCAATGTTTTTCATCTTTCCTTTGTCCGGTTTGTACCTCGAATGATCACATACTGGACATAATGACAAATCCTTATTCTCTTTCCAGAATAATACACAATCGTTATTGCACGCATCTATCCGGTCATAGCTCAACCCAAGTTTCCTCATCATCTTCTTCGCGTCATAGTACGACGGCGGTAGCTTTTCACTTTCGGGCAGTATTTCTTTGATGAAGGTAACAAACTCATTAAAACCTTTCTCACTCAGCCCGTGGTCTGATTTCAACTGTAATAACCTACTAACCGCAGACAGCCGTGTGTGTTTCGGAGCTCCATCCCACAGCGGCTCTTCCGCAGCTCTCAACAACTCATAAAACTGATGAGCCCCCTCGATCGGCGGTTGTGGACTGTCGTTACCCCAGTCAACATTAGCATGCCCAGCATCCATAATCATATCTCGAAAATCATATCGTGCCTCCTCCCTAACTTCAGTTTGACTAGCCAGGTTGGACGACAATACTATCGTTTCCCCGTGCTGCGTCAACCTTGTGTATCCACCCATAAAACCGTACCGACGAAGATGCCATTTTACTTCAATTCTTTTTCTCCAGTGCAACAACTCACATCTACCGCACGGACACCTTATCTTATCAAGGTCAACATGTGCAGGATGCGCATAAGAGAAGTCGAGAAATTCGTCAACGCGACACTCAAAATCTTCAGCATTCTTCCTTTTCATCCAACTTCGATCGACTGACATGACAACTGAATTATCGTACTGTATACCACCTTCAATAATGACCAGTGATTAGGCATTGCCGATGTAAATATCAATGCATGAATGTTACAACATGTCTACATATTTCCCCTCCACTCTTGAACAGGTAGTGGTCCTATCCCATTCAGAAAAGCACATGTTTATAAAAACAGTGAATAACTCATGCTTAGTCCGATGTCTGTGGAAAATTCGGCAGCACCTCCCCGCATTTCTCCAAGTACACCACATCGATTAGGTGTTCTAACATTCATCTAACCTTGCTCAGGAAGGTTTGACGGATGTTAGAACACCAGATCTGTATGCACCCGGAGAAACACACGAGAACGTGTACCATATATCCACGACATAGAACATAAAGCATGAGTCAAAATACTGTTTTATAAACAATTAGCTTTTCCAAACTGTCCAAACTGGACATCCAAAGGCTCATTACAAGGCATTACTTTGTAATGAGTACCTTTGAACGGGAACTAAGGGTTTCTATGCATGCATGTGTTCAGAAATTGATAAGATATGCAAGAATCTTTTCGAAATATCAAAACTACAGAATGATCGTTGCATATGTTACCAATTCCACATTAAATAGAACTCGTTGGTAACGAGTTGAACCATCTTGTTACCAATGGACTTCTCAAAACAACAATTAATATAAAGAAGGCAGGGTTTGTAAACAACGAGTAATTGAACCATCTCTGGGCAACATGGAGTAATTATGGGATGTACAAGGGCTAATTAGGGCTAACTGGGTTATTAGGGTTAATTACGATTATTAATTATAGCTGATTAGGGTTGATTAGGACTAATTAGGGTTATTTAGTCCTAATTAGGGTTTAATTGTGCCGAGTAGTGATGATTAGTCCTAATTATGGCTAATTGGGCTTAATTGGGTTATGTTAGGGCTAATTAATGTTAATGAGGGATAGTTTTGGATAATTATAGCTGACTAGGGTTGATTAGGACTAATTAGAGTTATGTAGTCCTAATTAGGGTTTAATTTTGCCGAGTAGTGCTGATTAGTCCTAATTAGGGCTAATTAGGCTTAATTGGGTTATGTTAGGGCTAATTAATGTTAATGAGGGCTAGTTTCGGATAATTATAGCTAATTAGGGTTGATTAGGACTAATTAGGGTTATTTAGTCCTAATTAGGGTTTTGATGGTGCCGAGTAGTGTTGATTAGTCCTAACTAGCGCTAATTAGGCGTAATTGGGTTATGTTAGTGCAAATTATGACTAATTAGGCTAACTACAATCAATATGCGCATAATTGGGTTCATTTGGGCTAATTTGGGGTAATTACAGCTAATTTGAATTTCATCAGGTTCTTAGGGTTAATTAAAACTAATTAGGCTCGTTAGAGCTAATTAGGGTTAATTGATTTACTAAAATATTGTTAATCAGGACTAATTAGGGCTAATTATAGCCAGCGCTGGAGCCACGATTAGATTCCAGGGGGTGCATGCTAAAAATGTCGCATTAACCTAACTAACCTAAATTTAATGCACATTCAACAACCTCAATTCCGACACCTCATATAGGGTGTCGATATGGTGTTCGATACGTGTCTGACACCTCCGGACACGTGTCCGACACCTCCGGACACGTGTCCGACACATACCGACGCGTGTCCGACGCCTCTGGACACGTGTCCGACGCCCACCGACACGCACCTCCAGACACATTGGCATACGTTAATTTGTTTTTTAAATGCTGGACACCGTCGATCAAACGTGGTGTCCGTGTCTGCACTAACTAACATGTATCTCAATCCAATTGGGTGTCATCCTCCGTCAACAACCTCAATTCCGACACCTCATATAGGGTGTCGATATGGTGTCCGATACGTGTCTGACACCTCCGGACACACGTGTCCGACACATACCGACACGTGTCCGACGCCTTTGGACACGTGTTCGACGCCTCCGGACACGTGTCCGACGCCCACCGACACGCACCTCCAGACACATCGGCATACGTTAATTTGTTTTTAAAATGTCAGACACTGTCGATCAGACATGGTGTCCGTGTCTGCGCTAACTAACAGGTATCTCAATCCAATTGGGTCCCATCCTCCGTCAACAATCTCAATTCTCAATTCTCAAATGCTCAATGCAATAAAAATTAACAAAAATCACACATTCAATCCAATTGGGTCCCATCCTCCGTCAATAATCTCAATATCTCAAATGCTCAATGCACAATTAACAATCTAAAATCATCTTTAACTTTTCACAGCAATTTACATGTATAAGAGGAAGACAGAAGGTATAGCGTAGAGCAAATAGAGAGGAAGACAAGAAATTTACCTCACGAGAAATACTGTCGGAGGTGAGAAACCGTCGTCTCCGGTGGTCCCGGTGGTCGACGCTGCTCTCTCTCTCCTCTTCACAGATCTGCCGGAGGTGAGGGCCGTGGTCGCCGGAGTTGCAGGTGGTTGCCGTTGTCAGGGAGGTCACCGCCGGGGTAGAGGGAAGTCACCGCCGGTGTCGAGGGAGGTCGCCGCTGGGGTAGTCTCTCTCCTCTTCACAGATCTGCCAGAGGTGAGGGCCCGTGGTCCCCGGAGTTGCAGGTGGTCGCCGTTGTCGAGGGAGGTCACCGCCGGGGTCGAGGGAAGTCACCACCGGTGTCGAGGGAGGTCGCCGCAGGGGTAGAGGGAAGTTGGGTTTTGAGATTTTCGAAGAGAGAAGCGGTGACAGTTCAAACTAGATCTGTGAATTAAATAGACTTTTAGCGACGGATTTATTCCGTCGCTAAAAGTCCGTCGGTGAAGACCTATTTGTACCGACGGAGTTTTTTGCGACGGAATAAATCCGTCACTTAAATAATATTTCACGGCGAAGTGTTACCGACAGAGGTTTCCGTCGGTAAAACGCCTTTTCACCGACGGAGTTTTTTGCGACGGAATAAATCCGTCGCTTAAATAATATTTTACGACGGAGTTTTACTGACGGAGGTTTCCGTCGGTAAAACTCATTTTAGCGACGGAATCTATGCCGTCGCTAAAACTCCGTCGCAAAAGACGTCTTTTCTTGTAGTGCATCATCAAATAGGTTGCACTCTTGCGACTGTTTCTTAATTTAGAATGTATGAGTTCAATATTAGTTATGCTGATCTAATTATATATATATATAAATCAAAATTGAGAGAATGTTGTACAGTCACCGAGCACTCTCTTAACTTGTCACGTGCACTTTATAATTTTAACTTTTGAGACGATTTTGAATTAATACAACTTTTTAATTATAATTTGGACTCCTTTCTTTTCTCTCTCTCACCTATTCAATTTGATTTGAATTCAACTCTCTCTCTCTCTCTCTCTCTCTCTCTCTCGTACAAATTATGCCAAGTATCTCATATATTTATCTTTTTATCTAATTGTGTAGACATACTTACTTCTTTTATCTCTACTTCACTAGAAAATTTTGACAATAATATAATTTCACTAATGCCATTTACACAAAACCAAAGCTAATTTGATGGTTTTAATTTAAAAGTAAAAAGCCTCACCTTTCAATTATATAAACTAATCTCTACTATCTCCAACGTTTTTGCTTTTCTATATTTATTTATGATATAAAACACTTATATATTTTATTAACAATCTGAGTTTAAGCCTAGTTTTTATAAATTAATCAATAGATTGACTCTAATATATATAATTTTATTCTTAAATTTGATATTCAAATTAGTAATTATCTTTATCTCCTTCCCTGCTTGCATTCGTGTTCTATCTCTTGCTCTCTTTCTCTCAACACTTCTTTTTTCCTTATTTTTGGCACAAAAACCTATCTACCCCTTTAAAAAGTTAAATTATCACTCCCAAGTGTTACTTAAATTTTAAAAAGAAGAAAACTATCATATCTCCGTAAAGAATAAATGTTTAGTAATGATTCTTTGTATATTGGTTTAAGAGCAACGCTGCAATACTCTTATCAAGTGGTTGAGAAATATTATTTGCATTCTCTCATGTATTTTTTATTACTAAAGTTATATTTTAAAGACAGTCGTTAATTTTTCAGCAACGAACATGAGGTGGAAACAGATTGTGTTCCTGTATAGTTTAATACTTTGATAATCATAATATAATGTTATGCATTCAATGCATGGGGTTAAAACTCGTGTATAATTAATCAGGTTTGCAAATGGATTTATTTCTTTTCATGATTGAATATCTCATACACCGGGTTCGTCTTTATCATATTTTACTTTATGGCAAGGTTTTATTGGTTGTTTTGCACATCGATTCCTTCATCTTTTGTTATGCCTATCGGAGTTGTTATATTGACCAATTATTGTTTTTCTATCACGACTACCTAACTTCTAAGACACGAACCACTTCCATTATTATGGCAAGCTATATCTTATCTTTCGCAATTTAGACATATATATATATATATATATATATATATAATTTTTTTTTCCTATCCTTCAATTGTTATTCGTTATGCCTTCACAGCTGCAGTACAGATCGCAGTCTTCAATAACACATTTCGAAAAAGAATGGCAATGCGGAGCATGGGCCACGTGATATTGGTAGATTACGGAATTCTCAGTCGATGCTGCATTTTTATCTTTGCAATGACACATTTTTTCTTCTTTTTTTTTTATGTGATGATGTTGACCGGATAGTAGACTTCCTTTTTTTCAGGATATTATTGACATGTCTCATTAAAGTTAAAGAAAAGCCAGTTTTATATATCCATTCCTGATTTCATGGATGTCTCCATGCCACCTGAGAAATTCTCCAATGAAGGACAAATCCACCACATAATACCAAGGAAATCAGCTAATTACGTTAGCCTCCACCAACACATGGTCTTACGACTTTGTGTGGAGAGACCAGCTGCCTCGCAATCACGAGCTAGTAAACTTTTCTCTTACGCCTTCTTCATCATCAATATTGAATCAGTATTTGTGACTTATATATGGCTCGATGATTTCGGAAGTTGAAACAACTGCTCTTCTCAGAACTTAGCAACCATAATAAAGAGTCCAAGCTGGTTATTTAAGGCCCATTGTTTACATCGGTGGTGGTAATTAAAGATGCTAAGGACTTCAGACTCATTCATGTTCATGCAAAAATACCTTTGGATCCAGGATACATGTCTTTTGATTTTAACAGAAGGTGGTGGGCATAGTTTCTTCTTTTAGATATGACTTACTGAAGGTGTGCTTTAGCGAGAGAATTTCTAAATTTTCATGAATAGCACTTTTTCAAATGAGTTAGATGTGTCTTTAGGACTCAAATGCATTCCTACCTACTCTAACAAAGGATTCATTGATCAACCAATCTTTAGGTATTGAAGGATGGGAGGTAATTCTTGAGGTGCAGCAGTTTACAACCCGTTGGTCCGGTAGGCCATTAACTTAAGGATTGTTAGGCGTTGAGCATTTTTTTTTAAATTCAAGACTGTTTAAAATCAGGTGTTTCAGGTATTGATACCAGAAGCGGAACTTATCGATCATTTTTATGCCTATTTGTTATTACTATTCATGTCTCCAGTTTTGCTATAAGGCCTCTTCATAGAGTTCAGAAGGGCGAACAAAATCTCGGACGCTTGTGTGTATTGGAACATTTTCAAAACTTAGTAAATATTTAGTTACTATTACTGAATAATCCATGTAATAGATTTACCATTCAAGCAAGGCTTCTATGTACCTTGAGTTGCCAAACTCAAGGTCATGACACCGAGAAGATGGAGAGGGGGATAATAATAATAATTAGTATTTAATTGGTGTCCAAATGCTTTTCTCTAGAAGGTGGTCATGCCAGGAGCTGGAGGTCAGGAGGAGCATTATTTGCGCTTTAACATTATGGTGCAATCTTAAATTAACGTTGACTTAACTTTTCAATTCCCATCCTCAAACACGTGAAATAAAAAATGTATTTCTGATTTTTTTTTCCCCAGATTTACTCCAAATCTGCAACCCGCATGGAACTCAAAACGTGAATTTGCAACCAAAAAAAAAAAAGTTGTTCCTACTAAACCTTGCCTAATATTCAAATTACTTATGAGGTTTGTGCCACCCACAAGCTATAATCACTATTTTAGATTAAAAAAATGCTCAGTTATATAGAAGTGTAACCAAACAGGTGACTAATATTCAATTCCAATTATCAGACACCTGAAGTAAAAAGTGCACTTTTGTTTTTCATAATATTCCATCCTCATGGAAGTCAAAAGGTGAATTGGCAACAAAAGTAGAGATCCACCTAAACCTTGCCTTTAGCTTTAATTTACTTTCTCCCTAAGAAAGTATCTGTTTATCATCACCAAACTGATCATGAGTGTATGATATAAGGTTTTGCATAAAGACCTACCGCAAATTGATTATTACGTTTGCGCTGCCAATAAGCTATAGGCACTATTTCAAATAAAAAGGAAATAAAATCCTTAGTTATATAAACATGTAACCATACAGTTGACTAATTTTTCAAATTCAATTATCAAACACTTCAATAAAAAATGCAATTCTATTTTCATAATTTTCCTTCCTCATGGAACTCAAACATGTGAATTTGCAACCAAAAAAAATAGGTCCTACTAAACCTTTCCTTTAGCTTTAATATACTGTCTCTCCCTATGATATCATCGCCAAACATAGGATTTTGTATCCAACATAAAATATCAAGTGCCACTAAATTCAATCACATTTAAATGGAATTAAAAGCAAATTATATATATATGTGTGTGTGTGTGTGTGTGTGTATGTGAGTGTGTGTGTGTGTGTGTGCGCGTGTGTGTGGGAGCTGATCCGTTGATAACGTTAGCAAAATTAGAGAAGTTGCCTACGTGATCTGACAGTCCATCCTGAAAGGATGGACGGCCTAGAAATATTTTTTTTTTCAAAATCTGTCAGACGTCCACGACATAGTGTCGTGAATAAAATTTTTTACCAGATTGCCCCTCCTGACTCGTCCGCGACATAGTGTAGCGGACGACTTTTTGACCCTGACAACCGTCAGTCAAAAAGTTGTCCGCTACACTGTAGCAGACGACTTTTTCCCTGGCAGTGGTCAGGTCATCCACATCCCCCTGACAGTTGTCACATCAGTCCTGTCCCCCCACGACTGTTACTTTGTCCTTATCCCACCGTCCGCTACACAGTGTACCAGACAAACTTTAAATAAATACTAAATATATATTGTTCGCTACATTGTGTAGCTGACGTTGTTTACTGTCTGTTATATTATATAGCGGACGGAGCATATAAATACACAAAAACCTAGCTTCGAAACTCTTATTCATTCTTTCTTCTCACAAATTTTTATAGCGGGCAGCGTTGTAAGTAGATCTGTGCAATTTCTTTCCAAGAAATTCTTTAATCGTCTCATCAATCACGTAAGTTCACAAACCAATCATTTATTTGTTCATAATCTAGAGTTGGTATGACTATTGCATCTTATGCATGGTTTTGATTATGTATTGAGCATGTGGTAGCGTTTGTCATATATATATATATATATATATATATATATATATATATATATATATGTGTGTGTGTGTGTGTGTGTGTGTGTGTGTGTGTGTGCGCGTGTGCGTGTGTGTGTGCTGCCAGCATCTAAACTTATGTGAGCACATGTTAGCGTTGTATGTATTATGCATGTGCTAGCATTGTATGTTTGCGAGCGTATGATAAAAGCTTGCAACTTTGCCATTTTTCCATAATTTCAGTTGCAAAAAATAGATTTTAAACCTGGATCAGAAGATCCCTCCGTATTATACAACCAAGCAAACCATATCAGTACACTCATATGGAATGGTGGAGTAAGATACTTATTTTATCAACTTTCTTATCCTCACGAACATTGTATACTGTTTGTTTTAATTACATTGTATTTATTAATTCGTAGGAAAGAGCACTTCTCAACACAGTAGAAGTATCCAATAATTTCAAAGCCTGAAAATTGAAAAAATACCAGAAAAGATTACTGCGTGGGATTGGGTTTGGGATTTTCACGCATGGGCAGATCTTTCAACACCTTGACCGGCACTTAATAGGTGCCCTTGTTAAAAGGTGGAGAAGTGAAATGAATACGTTTCACTTCCCTCTTGGAGAGATGACAATTACCCTAGAAGATGTAGGGTTCATCTTAGGGTTACCGGTGACGGGACGGCCGGTAATAGCTCTTCCGTCGGAAGCAACGAATAAGATAACCGCTAAGGACTTCTTTACTTCGATACCTGAGAATCAATTTAGCACTGGTGGTATCAAGTTGAAGTGGTTGCTAAATACCTACAAGGTTTTGCCGAAAAACCATACGGATGAGATGCTTGTGTTGTACACACAAGCCTTCCTCTTGTGGGTGATGGGGGCAATTATATTCCCAACGACATCGAAGAATACGGTCAGCGTCAAATATTTACTGTTGTTGGGTAACCTGCGGGAGGTTGGGGATTATGCCTGGGGTGCAGAAACTCTTGCGTAACTGTACCGAGCATTGCACAAGGCAACGAGGCCCGACTCCAAAGCTATATGTGCATGTCTCTTGCTATTGCAGGTATATCATATAAATCTTGATTACATGTTTGATTTTTTTTGGTTGAATCAACAATAAATTTTGTTGATGCTATATATAATTTGTCTTTGTTCTCAGGTGTGGTCTTATGAACACCTTGCTACCGGCGCACCCAGGCATAGGGACGGAACCGATAATGTGTGGCCTCGGTTATGCGCTTGGGAGTACAGCCGGAAGGAGCCATGACCTGAGGAGAAACGATCCCCATCACAACATTACGTACTATTGAGGGGAGTTCGACTCGCTATCTCTGCGCCAAATGCATTGGGCACCGTACAAACGTTTGGCATGACGGGTGGGGGAGATTCTTTCGTCTTCACGTTCTTCGGTTGCAACGCACACCCCTAATCCATTTTGAGGTCGCAGAGTGGCAGCTACCGGATCGCGCAATGCGCCATTTTGAGTGCCTGCAGGGGTTGCCAGTCGATACCCCAGATATGAGGGTTAACAGGAACCCACCGGGTGTCGAACGGTTTGGCAAGGCGAATGCGCACGAGAAATTGAGGTTTGAAATTCCTGGCAGGACACGCTGGCGGCCATTGTGTCAAAGCCCGACCCCGTGATCAACATCGAACAGTACAATGAGTGGTACTACCGCATCACGCAGAGGAGAGTAGCCCCAGTAAGGTTTGAACGCGGGGAGAAGTACCACCCTAGGGGTTAGATCGATGAGCGTATGGCATACGATCTCGTAAGTTGCCCAACGAGTGCTTTTAATTGAATTTGATGATTCTAAGTGTGTTTGAAGTTACTTATTATCTCTTTGGATGTAGGTTAATGCCTCGCTCGCCTTCTTCCAGAAGTTGAGTGGAAGGATCTGGTGGATGCAATGGGAGAGGATCTTCGCCAACAGGCTAATGCATTGGTGTTTGGCTGCAGGAATTTTTTGCGCCAAGCATCGGGACAGCCTTCGAATGTCAGCCCGGGCCGGGGTGACAGCCTCCTTATGTGAGTGAAAGATATGGTGATCCCTCGGGACAGACTTTGGGTGTGAGTGAGAGATACGGTGCTCTTTCTATAGAGGGAATAGGTGGTGATTGGGGACCGCCAAGCACCATGGGACAGGCTCAAGTGCCGTGGGACGATTACATGTCCCCTCATTCTCTTTACTTCAGGACTCGAAACCCCTACCCCTCTCTTAGAGTCAAGTCACGTAAGACTAGGGTTTCAAAAACATCAAACTCTCCAAGTCACTGCCCATCGTCCCATTGGAGGGACATTCCGACGCCCCCTAAGGGCAATATCCCCAGATTGACCCCCCCTGGAAGGCAATATCAGCCGGCCGAACCCCTCAGAGGTAGATATCCCCCGGTCGTCCCCCCACTTCTCGCAAAGGGCATCCATTGAAGCCCCTAAAGCAGGAAAAATGACAACTAATCCTAGATTGTTATTTTAGTCGGGCCCCCAGAGACAAAGCGTCATATAGTGTGGATCACCTGAATGACATGGATTAATGTGCAACGTGTGGAAAAATGTCCTCCCTGGCTCCGGGAAATTGGTTGATGGACAGTGTCATCTCGTACTATGTGGAGATTCTGAAGCGAAGGAGTCAGGAGCGGGTAGACAAGTATCCGGGTCTTTTTTTTTGTTGGATGCTTTTTTTCATGGCATCCCAGTATCTGATTGGCATGAATGGGTCGACTGAAGGGGAAAGAAAACCTTGAGTCAGTGGAGACCATCTTATAACCTATGAGCGCATCTTACTAGGGATAGTCCAGTGAGCGCAACAGTTGCCGGTGTGTTTCTAATCCCGTTTTGCGGGGAAAACCACCGGTACTTGGTTTGCTATGAACCAACTCATAAGATCGTATCAGTCCTCGACAATATCCATGATGATACCAAAGACATGCCTGTTTGCGACTTTTCAAACCCCAGTTGGATGCTATGGTAATCTTACAATCGTTGTTTAATGCTTATTGTAACTTGCCTATTGTAAATGTTTTTGAACATGAACTTACGCCGTTTTTTGTTTCTCGTAGAATCTTTTTTGTGCCATGATCCACTCTATCCATGAAGGAAAAGTACTGGCGCGGCCAAAGCTCCAATTCCGATTGAAGAGAAAGACGCCCAAGCAAGCTAATACTTCGAACTGTGGCGTTTTCGTCTGCATGTACATAGATTATATTTGTCGGTGTGAGAGCCTCAAGGCTGTTTTCTGGAGCGCAGAAAGTATAAAAGGCTTTAGATATAGGATAGCTTGGCAAATTATGAAAGGCCGACCTAGAGCGGTTAGATTTATTGAAAATCCACCAAACGACGAGAATCCGGCTCAAGATGAGGCCCCTGTTTGACATTGTAAAATTCAAAATGCCAATTTTTCTAAGTGTTTAAGTTTAGAGTTTCTGCTACGCCGTCTACTATATAGTGTAGCGGATGCCTAGAAAACCAAAAAATTTCTAAGTTAAGAGTTTGTGCTGCACCGTCCGCTATACTATGCAGCGGATGACGATAAAACCAAAAATTTTCTAAGTGTTTAAGTTTAGAGTTTCTACTGCGCCGTCCGCTACATAGTGAAGTGGACGCCTAGAAAACCAAAAATTTTCTAAGTGTTGTAATTGAGAGTTTCTGCTGCGACGTCCGCTGTACTATGTAGCGGATGGCCATAAAACCAAAAAACTTATAAGTGTTGAAGTTGAGAGTTTTTACTGCGTCATAGGCTTCATAGTGTAGTGGACGCCCAGAAAACCAAATATTTTCTAAGTGTTGAAGTTGAGAGTTTGATGATATCGAAAATGGTTCGATGCTACGTGGAGGTGCCACAAAGGATGCGGTCTGCGTCAGCTTCCAAGTAGGCAACGCGGGAGACAGCAAGGACGGCGCAAGGGCCGAGGGCAAGGCTCCCTAGACAGGTCGCGAGGGCTGGCAGCACTGCGCAGGCAGGGTGACGATGAACAGGACCGACAGTCTACAGTCCGTGATAAGGGAGCAGCGTCAAGGGTTCGTGGACGTGAGCCCAAGTGTGTTTCTCTCACTAGAATTTCAGAGAGAATGTCTTTTTAGAGAGAGAAAGTGAAAAGTCCAAATGAGCAAAAGATGCTTGAAAAGGCTCCAAAGTCCACTATTTATAGGCAAAAATGTGCATATGTCATAAGTTGACATGTGTCACCCCCTGGGAACGACACGTCGCCAGGGGGGCCAAAGCACTGACCCTCCGTTGGACTGCCGGTCCCTAATTTCGTGCTGCCCTGCCCTTGCAACATCTCTCTGCCTGTCTGAGGAGACTGATCATGCCGCGGTAGCATGGTCAGAGTAGCCCGTTGCCCCAGCCTCCAGTCCAAGCCCTTACTGAATCCCACGGTCCTGGCAGCGGTGGGGAAGACCCGACGCCCAGCTGCCAGGTGGACTAGGCAAGATGCCCTTTCGAAGACCTGCTCCCATCTCGGAGTAGTCCTTAGGGGTGCCGACGCGAGCCCCCAGTGCCAGAGCACGTAGGCCAGTCACGCAGGCACCCCGGCGGAGATAGTGTTCTGGAGGAGTAGCCTATCCCGTGAGCATATAACATGATTGCAGTGCATGGTGCGCGGTGCGCGGTTGAGTGCGGGCGACGAGGGTCGCAGAGTGATCTCCGAGCGATAAGGGTCGTTGCGTGGATGGCGCGCGACCGTGAGCGACGGTTGTCATGGCGACAGAGCGGCCACAAGTGGCGGACATCGAGACTACGAGCGACTTTCATCGCGCCGAAGGAGCATGGTTCGGGAGCGATGGTCACCGCGACTATGGCGGAGCGCGGCCGCGAGCGACGGTCGTCGTGACAACGGAGCACGGACAAAGGTGACGGCGTTGGTATCTAAGGCAGGTGGCCGACCCCCAAGGGAGGCTGACCCCCTTGGGGTGGCCGACCCCCCAGGGTGGTCGACCCATTGGGGTGGCCGACCCCCTAGGGTGGCCGACCCCCAAGGGTGGCCGACCCATTGGGGTGGCCGACCCCCAAGGTGGAAGACACGCCGAGGTCGTTTCACGAATGGTTCACGTGACTTGAGCATGCGTTGCTTTGACCGGCCCTCGAGCGTTGAAAAGTTGACCGCTGACTGGGTGATGTGTCGTGCAAAGTGGGTCCCTTAGCGGGTCCTGGGGTGCGACCAGAATAGGGTATGAACATAAGCCCCCTGCATGTGGCGTGCGCGGAGGGGCAACCCGAGCGGGTGTCGCACGCATAAACGATGTGGTTACAGCCCATCTCGCTGCGGGGGCCAGGGTCCCTGGTGATGGAGCTGGCGATGACGCTAAGCCCGTGTAGCAGTTTGATTGAGCCGGCGATGGCGCTGGCCCGTGATGGCGCTCAGCCCATGCCGCAGTTTGATTGAGCCGGCGACGGCACGAAGCCCGTCCCGCAATTTGATTGAGCCGGCGACGGCACGAAGCCCGTCCCGCAGTTTGATTGAGCCGGCGATGGCGCTAGCTCGTGATGGCACTCAGCCCATGCCGCAGTTTGATTGAGCCGGCGACGGCATACAGCCCGTCCCGCAATTTGATTGAGCCGGCGACGGCACGAAGCCCGTCCCACAGTTTGATTGAGCCGGCGACAGCACGAAGCCCGTCCCGCAGTTTGATTGAGCCAGCGATGGCGCTAGCCCATGATGGCACTCAGCCCATGCCGCAGTTTGATTGAGCCGGCGATGGCATACAGCCCGTCCCGTAGTTTGATTGAGCCGGCGATGGCACGAAGCCCGTCCCGCAGTTTGATTGAGCCGGCGATGGTGCTAGCCCGTGATGGCACTCAGCCCATGCCGCAGGGAGGGGTCCTCGTGCTGGAGCACTACGAGCGGAGCCCCCATGATGCCGCACACTCTGGAGAGTGGGTCGGGGATCTTCCATGCCCATGGGGGGGGCGCCCGGCGTGGTGAACGGGTGTTATGCCCGGAGGCTTGTAACAGGGTCGTGGTGCATAGGCATGGCGACGAGCGTCGTGGGGACAATACTTGGTGATGTTGTCGTGGCAATTGAGCTCGGTCGGCGACGAGCATCAAGAGACCATTGGCATTGAGCGCGCATTGCAGAGAGCGCGATGAGTTAAGATGGGCGACATGGGTCGAGGAAACAGCACGCTGGCGACGGTGCCAGTCTCGGAGTTGTCATGTGAGTGCATGCGACGGAGGCCATAGGGGTGGCGCGTGGGCGCGCACAGCGGTCATGGCGGCGACGGCGCGTGGTCGACAAACTGTGGCGAGGCGCCGGCGGACGGGCGCGTGGTAAAGGAAAAGTGAAAGAAAAAGAAAAGAAAAAAAGAAAAAGAAAAGAAAATTGCCCACCCCTATATAAGGAAAGGAGGGGGAGAGGGCGGAGGCACCGCCATTTACGCCCACAAAAGTCAGAGAGAAAAGAGAGAGAGAGAGAGAGAAAAAAAGGGATGGTGAGAGAAGAGGCAGAAGGGGGCGAGGGGTCGTCGGGGCCAGGGGGTCGGTCGAGAGGGGAGGTCGGTGGCTCTGCGAGGGGAGGGGCGTCGGCCAGCCACGGGGGGTCGGCTGCACTAGGGGGGTCGGCCATGCCAGGGGGGTCGGCCCCACGAGAGGGGTCGGCCACGCGAGGGGGGTCGGCCCCGCGAGAGGGGTCAGCCGGTCATGGGGGGTCGGCCGCACAAAGAAAGTTCAGCAGCAGATGTGGGCGAAGCCGTGAGGGGCCGCGGCGGGTACATCGCGACCGCCGCAGGGTATGATGACTGTACCTGTGCCGGCGCCGCCAGTCGATGAGGCCATACCATCAGTGGGTGTCGAGGCGGCAGTGCCATTGACCTTTGATGATGGCAGTAGGAGGTCCTACGATCCGGAGCCGGATAAGACAAACACATTGCTGGGGGTGAGGGGAGTAGTACCATGTGTACCGGACCGGGAGCTGTGGAGGGAGTTGGCTATACGTGTGGCAGACGGAGCGTTCATGACATCGTGGGGTGGTCCGTCGATGGGAGAGGAGCCTCGGCTGTCGTCACCCTACCTTCGCGCGCCGAGCTGGTCGGAGGTGCCTGTGATGTCGTCGAGGTATGTACCGGCATTGTTGATTAGGAGAGAGGACATACCTTGGTCGCCAGTGATGTTCAAGGGCCATAGTACGATGCCGGTAGGGTGGGACTTTTGGTGTGAGCTTATGGTGGAGACACCGGAGAGGGCGCAGGTGTTGCAGGCACTGGGACTGTTACCGGTGATCAGTATCACGGCGAGGGGGATGGAGTTATATAGAGATACGCCAGGGATGACCCGATTGCTGGCAAGATGGAGTACGCAGTCGCATACGTTCGTGATCGAGTTCGGGGAGATCGGGCCGACGTTACTCGATGTGTTGATGCTGACAGGGCTGCCGATACACGGGGAGGTGGATGCACGGGTGACCCGGCTGAGCGGGGAGGAGCGGTTGTTGTAGACGCAGCTCCTAGACATCCTGACGGAGACGAAGAAGCACCGGAAGGGGACGTACGGTGGGTGGCTGCGCCAGTTCTATGGTACGCCGCAGGTGAGGACAGGCCAGAGGTTGGGCAATGCTGCCCAGTTCGTGATGGGGCCGTATCATGGCAGCGATCGGTACGAGTTGGTGGCGTTTTTGGCTATGTTCTTGTCGAGGTAAATTTTTGTACTGTCATGTGATTATGCGTGAATATATCGTATGTCCTGCTTGCCATGTAAAACGTCAAACTGACATATGTTGCCGGTCGTTGCTTGCAGGTTTGTGTTTGAGGGGACACCTGAGGATGGCATTTCCCCGAGGGTGTTTCCCTTGGCCATTCGGATGGCGCAGGGAAGGCGGGTCGGCTTGGCTCCGGTGTATTTGGGCACGTTATACTCGCGACTAGATCAGTTCGTGAATGACGTGAAGCGGTCATATGGTCGGTATCAGGTGGCGACGTACGTGGACTGGATGTTCTTGCAGAGGTACCTGTACGAGTGCTTTCCAGGGTACCGGCCCGATAGATACCCACTCGCACATCCGTCACCGACGATGGGGACAGTGACCCATCCAGGCAGGTCACGGCAGGTAGCGTTGTGGTGCAGCGGGTCTCGGGCGTTTGCTTGGGCAGGCATCAGGAGGCCGGGGTGTCCGTTGGCACAGATTCTAGACAAACGGGAGGAATGCGAGCGACGGCCCTATATGGAGATGCATGCGTCATATGGTACGCCGCCATGGCTGCACGTGCAGGAGGTGATGACAGATCTGAGCAAGAGAGGCGAGTTAGCGCCAGGACTGCTGGTGCTATTGGTTGCGTATTTTCCCGGCTGGCTCCCAGTGTTGACAGATGATGGCGGGAAGCCCGCCGAGTGCTGCTATTATGTGGCGAGGTATTGCCCGGACCGTCTGTCGTTGGCATTCAGGTATGACCTAGAGCCCCTATGCGGTTATGACAGCCCTTGGAGTGTGGCGACGACTTTTGAGTATACACGATATGACAGGGCCCGTGAGTGGCCGGCACCGACGACAGAGTGGAGGCAGCCAGGGACAGAGGTGGCAGGGGAGGTGATAGCGGATTATGTGCATTGGTGGGAGCGGCTGCGAGGGAGTTGGGCCGGATGGCTGGCACAGCCGTCGGGCACACGTCGACAGGTAGATGTGTTCGCATGCGACCGAGCCCTGAGTCTGATATCGGCCACAGTCGCGAGGCAGTGCGGGATGCTGTCACTGGTGACCGGGAGTTTTGTTCCGAGCTCAGAGAGGGAGGCGGAGGAGGATGCTGGAGAGTTGGGGGACGCTGCCCCCAGGGATGACCGCGGAGGGGAGCTTATTGCAGAGGTGTCGAGGGTGTCGGGGGCCGGCAAGGGCCCTTTGTCGGCATTGCGACTGGGGATGATGGAGACAGCGCGTCAAGCTAGTGCTGGTACATCAGCCCCACACATATCAGGGGCGAAGAGGCCGCGTGACGTACTAGAGGAGCTAGACTCTGAGGTTTGCTTCTGTCCTTTCTTTTTGTCATATAAATATGGTTTGCATATTGCTCATAATTTGTGAACTGACAGCGGTTTTGCCAGGAGGACGAGGAAGAGGTGGTCGCGGAGGGTAGCGAGGCCGAGACCAAGATCGAAGGCTAGGAGGCTATGGCAGCCGAGGCCGGCAGATTAGTTGACAGTGATGAGACTGAGGTCATTGAGATATTGGCGGCCGGTGTGACGAGGAGGGTGAGTCCATTGCCTGCTACTGAGGAAACGGTGAGGGCACTCTACGGCGGAGAGGGGAGCGATACAGTGATGTTTGATATTGACGAGGACTGGTGGATAGGCATGGAGACGCAGGTTGTGGGAGGTGATGGTGGTGATATGGCGGAGCCTGAGTCTATTGTTGCTGCCTCGATTCGTGAGCATGAGACACCGGTTCAGGCTGTGGTGGCGCGACGGCACGACACATTGCCGGAGTCCGTGGTTGAGGTTGGCACTACTCTTCTGGCGATGCACTCAGCCACGATTGGTGCACAGAGGGCGGGTGGAATGTCGGAGATTTCTGCAGCGGGCGGCATGGCGCGACAGCCGGAGAGATGAGTAGAGAATCCTCGAGCGGTCAAGTGGATGTGGCGACTTGGGGGGCCTCCAGCTACCAGCGGAGACGGTGCGCCGGTTAGAACTGGTGAAGGCAGCGTTCCAGTAGACATTCGAGAGCGTGGTGGTAGAGAACCCAGTACTACGGATGTGGGTGTCTGCCGGGTTTATGGAGTGGTTGCTACCGTTCGCCAGTGTGCCGTCGACGGGTTGGACTGCAGAGTTTGTTGCTTGGTCACTTTCAGAGTTCGCTCCGTTCACATCACTAGGTATGCAGCTGGACTGGCTAGCAGATTTCTTTAGGTCGAGGAGCGGCAGCCATGAGATGGATGAGAGGCGCGCAGTCGTGGTCATGCGGGAGATGTTGCTGGAGCGGCGCCGTACAGGATTAGAGGCGGAGCGGTCAGAGATTACCGCAGAGTTGGCCGGGATTGACATGCAGGTAGCAGAGATAGAGAGACAGCTCGTCGATTTGCAGAGGCAGTTGTCCGATCTACAGAGGCGGCGAGGTGAGGTGGACGGGCGAGAGTCAGAACGGTTGAGGCGACAGGCCGAGCTTGATGCTGGATGGTCAGAGGTACAAGCAGAGCGGTAGGCACTTCAGGCATTCAGCTCCCACCCAGTTGCATCGCTGTTGTCTAGACTTTCTTAGCTTGTATGTTACTTTGCTGTAGTTGTAGCGCTCAATGACGGCTAGTAAACGTTTGATGTATATGTACATATTTTCGATGATCTTGGCTTATTGTATGTTGTGTTCGGTTGCTCTCTTCTTTCTTCTCTTTTTCTTTTTTTTTTGAATGTCTTGCGCGTTTTGGTCACCTGTGAATGCTCTCCCATTCCCGCCCGTAGAAAGTGACTTAGGAAGCATAGGTTGAGAATGAGTGTTAGCTAGGCAGAAGCTGAGGTAACAGCATGACTTTGTATTGATAGGACGTGGTACAAAACGCCATTACATGAGTAGCGTAGAACGCTATACAGATCAACAAAAAAATACAAGTCTGTAAGCAATGTCGCATGTACAAAAATGCTATGAGAGTGCGTACTATGACGTGGGCGGATAGGGCTGGGGGAACATTGCCGTGACTAAACATAATACTTCTTCAGGTAGCGGCCGTTGATGGGGGCCGAGACCTGACCGTCGTCGTGGTTGAGCAGGAGGTACGAGCCATTAGTGCGGGCTTCGTGCACCGTTAAAGGGCCCTCCCAGTTTGGCGTGAATTTAGGAGCTGACATGTTGGCCCGCACATGCTTGGTGGCTTGAAGAACAAGGTCACCCTCGATAAATGAACGTGGCTTGACGGTCTTCCCATAAGCTTTCGTGAGCTGCTCATGATACTTCTTCATGCGGCGTAGGGCCGTGGCTCGTCGTTCGTCGAGGCCGTCAAGTGCCGCCAGCCGGATTGCTTCATTTCCGAGACCGCTGCTTAGAGAAAGTCGAGCCGATGGTTCTGCGATCTCGGCAGGTACCACGCACTCGTCCCCGTAGACGAGAGAGAAGGGCGTGGCCTTTGTCGCTGTGTGCAGGGATGTTCTGTAGGCCCAGAGTGCCAGATTCAGTTGTTCGGACCACGACCGGTCGGCGTCATGCACCATTCGCGATAATACTCGTAGCAAAGTCTTGTTGGAAGCTTCAGCTTGACCATTACCTTGCGGGTAATAGGGAGTTGATGTAGCATGGCTGATGTTGTACCCTTCCATGAGAGCTCAAACCTCTCGGTTAATGAATGGCATGCCATTGTCAGATATAATACACCGAGGGATGCCGAAACGACAGATGACGTCACGTAAGAAGTTAGAAACGGCACCTCCCGTGGCTCTCCGCAGAGGTACGGCTTCGACCCACTTCGTGAAGCGTTCAGTAGCAACCATGATCCATGAATGGCGTCTGGACGGCGGGTGGATGGGGCCGATGAGGTCGAGGGCCCAAGAATGAAATGGCCACGGGGCTGAGATCATGTGCAAGTCGGATGCTGGCGTGTGTATCCTGTCGGCGTGCCGCTGGCAGGGTTGGCAGCGTCGGACATGCGAGATGGAGTCGGATTCCATAGTCGGCCAATAATACCCCAATCTTAGTAATTCTGCATACAGCTTCTGGGAGCCTTGATGTTCACCACAATCACCATTGTGTACTTCGTTAATGACCTTGACCACTTGGGCACCCTGCAAGCATCGCAGGGTGCGTCCCGAAAATCCCTTGCGAAATAACTCGCCTTCCGTCACAAAATACTTGACTGCCTTGCGCTTGATGGATCGTGCTGAGCCGCGGTCAGGTGGTAGAATCCCGTGGGATAAATACTGGATGAAAGGCTGGCGCCAGTCACCCTCGATGTCAATGACAAGAGCTTCGGCACCGTCGGGTGCATACAAGCACTCGGGACAATCCTTTTGTATATCCGAGGCGTCCTTGGCCATGGATGGCCAATATAGTCCCATACGCTGGAGGCGACGATACAGAGGAGGACCGTCGAGGCCACAACACTTCTGGTGGCCGAGCTGTAATTTGTGCTTTGCCTCTTCCGGTGCCAAACATCTGGCTAGAGTGCCTCCGGGACACCGCCTGTATAAGACATCTCCCATCATTGAAAAGTCTGTAAGGGTGGAGGCATGAGCAAGAGATGGCGCTTTAAGTTTGTCGATAATCGGTTGCCTCCAATCGTCCGCAGTAACGTCCCTTGGGACTAGGTTCAGTGCTGTGCATGGTTCCATTCTCTTGACGATGGTTAGCATCCGTTGTTCACCATCGACCTCTATCTTTGACGCGATCGTGGCCAAGCTGTCCGCATGTCTGTTGTGGCACCTATTGTGATGTTCATACTGGACATGGCCGAGTCTTCCTTCCAAGTGTTGCACCAAGGCACGATAAGGTGCCAAGGCTAGTTCTTTGACCGCGAACTCCCCGTCCGCCTGCTTCATGACCAAATTTGAGTCTCCTTTCACACACAGCGCCTTAGCCCCCATACTGACGGCGATCATGAGGCCAATGACAAGTGCCTCGTATTCAGCTTCGTTGTTAGACACCGGGAATGCAAGTTTGAAAGATAATGAAGTGGTAACACCGTCTGGTGCCCGGAGACTATGCCGGCACCCCCTTGCCGGAGGGGTGTGCCATTGGGACCTTTGCTAGTGGCAGAGCCGTCGAATTCAAGCGTCCACAGTTCATCGATGTCGGTGATCAGGGCTGTCTCCTCCCCAGGCAGTTGATCCGATATCGGTTCACATTGTTGGCGTGGGAAGAAGGCCAGGAGGTCTGCAAGTGCTTGGCTCCGCAGAGCTGTAGGATTCTTGATAGATAAACCGAATTCGGCCAATAGCAGCAACCACCGGGTGAGTCGACCAGACAGGGCGGGACGCGTAAGCATGTAACGGAGTGGGTCAGCCTTGGTGACGAGTGTGATCTGGTGCGCCAGAAAGTAATGTCTGAACTTCTGTGAGGCGTACACCAAGGCTAGACAGTGTTTCTTGAGCTCGGAGTAGTTGGCTTCGGGCCCCCTGATCACTCTACTGAGGTAATAAACAGGACGCTCGACACCTTCGACTTCTTGGGCAAGCAAAGCCCCGATGGATCTGGGTGTGGAAGTCAGGTAGAGTAGGAGTGGGATGCCCCGTTGTGTTACGACCATGGTTTGCGGTGACATGAGGACCGCCTTAATCCGATGCTTGCCGTTGGGGCGCGCCCCAATTCCATGGTGCGCTTTTACGCGTCAAGTGTTGAAATGG
>JAVXUP010004858.1:0-25286 GCA_033070095.1 Escallonia herrerae | reverse complement strand
TTATGACGACGTTATTTCTAAGTAACGTATGGATATGCATATTTGATGAGAGTATTTATTTGTTTTTCTAGTTTTCAAGGTTTTCTAATATCATTTTTCTTGTGCGGCAATCTTCAATGATTGATCTACATGATCTACTTTCTACTAGCCAGTAAGTTGTATGCCAATGTTTTTATTTTGGACCAACTACTCCACATGACCATCTGCAGTACTTGTTATGGTTTTCCTTCTGAAAAATGATTTGGGTTACCGACCTGTTTCTGCTCCCTTCTGTCGTCGCAGGGTCAAAACCGACTTCTGTCGCGGCTAAAGACCAGTCCAGTGCGGGATCCATCAGCCTGTACTGTATTCATGTTCAAGGGCTAAAAATTGGCTTTTGATTGCCTTCACTTCACTGCCAGATATCGCTCGGGCCGCGGGTTAAAATGGATGTCTCAGCGTCGGAAAAGTGCCTTCAATTGCAGCCAAAGAAAGTTCGGAGGCAAAATGGATTGCTCATGAACATGAACGGTTCGCTGACTTTCGATTTGCAGATGCGGTATAATCCAAGCTGATCAACGCTGTGGTCCAGGAGACTGCAAAACCTGGCAGGAGGTGAGCTGCTCCAAAAACGTCGGAGGGCCGGGTTTCGATGCAGCTACGTTAGCTAAACAGGTTAGGAGACTCTACACCGATTCCTATGCAATGTGAGCAGCTGATACAGGGCCCTTACTACCAAAGTAGCTTCATTTGGGTCATCTTTTCTGTGAAAAATTGATCCGAAACCACCATATTTTGGACTAACAGCCAATTGAATCATTAAATAGTGTTACACAATAATGGTTGGCCATCAGAAGAAGAGGTAATGCTGTTGTAGAAATTTAGCTCCATTGATGTTGAGTTACCATCTGAAAGCACCACTGGCTCTGCTCCACCAGTGCATCCTACTTCTTGGAAAGTTGTTTGTAGTGTTGAAGACTTGTTCTTGGACGTACCAATGCCTTCCAATTCAGCAGCTACCTCTTTCATAGTCGGCCTATTTTTTCCATTCAAGTTCAAGCACCTTCTTGCAAGGCTGGCAACTGCCATGAGCTCTACCTTCGTACCCTCCTTTAGAACTCGGGGATCAAAGATTTCAAAGAGACGGTTCTCTTCTTCGGACAATAGAAAATGTGTCGCCAAACTTCTTTGCTCGCCTTTTCTGGTCATAGAAATTGGTTTTTTTCCCGTTAAGAGCTCAACAAGAACAACTCCAAAGCTGTAAACATCGCTTTTTTCAGTCGATTGAAAGTACTCGGGATCCAAGTAGCCAAAGGTCCCTTTCACTAAGGTAGTCTGAGTTTGATCAATTGCAATATGGACCGCGAAGTTCCAAAGTCTGCCACTTTGGCTCTAGACTTGTCATCCAAAAGTAAATTGGTGGACTTTATATCTCTATGGTAGATAGGAATGGAAGTTGAGGAATGCAAGTACGCGAGCGCTCCTGCTACCTCGGTGGCAATGCGCAGGCGCATTTCCCGTGAAAGAGGGAACTCATTGCTTTGGTCGTGGATATGTTTGAAAAGGGTTCCTTTTGAGATGAATTCGTAGACTAGTAGAGGAACTTCGGTCTCCAAACAACATCCTAATAGCTTAACGACATTTATGTGATTGAGCTGTGAAAGAATGACAACCTCATTAATAAACTGTTCCAATTGACTTTCATCGACTATCTTAGACTTCTTAACTGCCACCATTTGCCCATCCGTTAACATCCCTTTGTACACTGTACCTTGGCCTCCGCGGCCAAGTATACGATTCTCGTTGAAGTTGTCTGTGGCTTTCTCCAATTCTTTGGCACTGAATTGTGTCTTCTCAGCAGAACCTTTGTCCACTGATGTTTGTTGTTGAAACAGTAGACCACCATTGCGCTTGAAGAATTTTTCTTTACGCTTCTTATTCTTTATCCTCAGTACTACTTTGTACAGCCAAAAGATGCCTATTATGAGAAATAAAGCCCCCATGCTTATGCCAACACCTGCAGATATCCAGAAAAAAATGGCCATGTGGAAATGCAGAGCTGCGATAGATTCTTTAATCCAATGAAAGATGATGAAATGCAGACGGACATTACCTAGAATGACCTCTTTTTTGGATGATTTCGTTTGGCACCAGAAGCTGCTGTCAGTTGCATTTTGCCTGCATTGTCCTCTGCAATTGGCGCATACTTCAACAACTAATAACACACAAAACAAGTTGAAGTAGGTTACTATTAGCCAAGCAAGACCAATAGTATCTACCAACCACAAACACAAAGGCAAACCAACAAAGAAAACCATAAAAACATAAAAAGTACCGTAGTCGATGAAAGAAAAAATGTATGAACTGCAAGGACCATAACGGATAGCCAAAAGTACTGTATTTTGAGGTCACATTCCTCTGATGACAGTAGTTTTCCATTTGTCGTGAAATGCAAGTGTGGAAAGGTGGAGTGCAAATATTGTCACCCGAAAACTGTACTCTATATACAGGAAAAGCGTACCTTGACAACCATTGGGTAAATAAGGGTTCCCCACTTCATTCCATCTGCATGAACAACTCCATGTCGTAATGGTGGTGTTTCCGGAAAGCCGGAACTCGGTGGTGGTGGTACCACCACTGCTACTCTGGATATCCACCTCTTGAAGGGTCCATCGCAACACAACCGGAACAAATATATCGATTAGTAATTGATAAGAGCGAGGATTCGAGCTGTTATATTCCCCGATCCAATTCTCCTCCACCAAGAATCCGGACACAATTTTGTTTTGCTGACAATTGGACACTGTACGTATGGAGGTCGAATGGAATTGTGGTTTCACAATGTTGTGGATGAAATCCGGAACTTGATTCGCGAATAGACCTGCGCAACAAAGAGACAACACCGGTAACTTCGCCGGAGGAATTTCCGGCGGGAAATCTCCGATGCTTAAGTTAGAATAAACTCAAGGGGGATTTTAATCTGACTGTCTTAGGAATCACTTACCTCCGAATTGCTCTTCCTCCTTCCTTTTATAGAATCCCCCTCATTAGTGGTTAGTTATCCCCTTTAATTCAGGAGTTACCCGACTAATGAGGGGTTATTGCTACTAAGTAGGGATTATTGCCATAGTGGGTAAGAAGTGGGATAGTGGGCCGTTATTGTTCCCCACTTCTCCAGCAGTTTTGACGGTATCGGGTGGTGACGTGTGTCACCATCTCTTTGGTGGTATTTTCTTTCCATATCATTTGCCCCCCATTCCATGTTCTTCTAGAAGGAGGATATGGAATTGTAGTATCACTACAGTTTATACCATTGGCAATCCAGAAGGAGCTTTTTGGCCGACGGCCGAGTAGGAGTGTGTTATGGACTAGTCTACTCGGTTTGGCCGAGTAGAGGCCTCACGGGTTCGTTTACTCAGCTTGGCCGAGTAGAGACGAGGCCTCACGGGTTCGTCTACTCGGCTTGGCCGAGTAGAGAAGCGTCACTGGTTCGTCTACTCGGCTTGGCCGAGTAGAGACGTGTCACGGGTTCGTCTACTCGGCTTGGCCGAGTAGAGACGCGTCACGGGTTCGTCTGCTCGGCTTGGCCGAGTAGAGACGAAGGCTCACGGGTTCGTCTACTCGGCTTGGCCGAGTAGAGACGCGTCACGGGTTCGTCTACTCGGCTTGGCCGAGTAGAGACGTAGAGGCCTCACGGGTTCGTCTACTCGGCTTGGCCGAGTAGAGACGCGTCACGGGTTCGTCTGCTCGGCTTGGCCGAGTAGAGAAGCGTCACTGGTTCGTCTGCTCGGCTTGGCCGAGTAGAGACGCGTCACGGGTTCGTCTGCTCGGCTTGGCCGAGTAGAGTAGAGGCCTCACGGGTTCGTCTACTCGGCTTGGCCGAGTAGAGACGTGTCACGGGTTCGTCTACTCGGCTTGGCCGAGTAGAGACGCGTGGTCCAATGCGTTCGTCTGCTCGGCAGAGGTTGGGACCAGAGTAGCTCGTCTGCTCGTCTAGAGCAGAGGCGTGTGGCCCAATGCGCTAGTCTGCTTGGCAGAGGCGGGGACGCTCGTCTGCTCGGCAGAGGCTGGGACCAGAGTAGCTCGTCTGCTCGTCTAGAGCAGAGGCGTGTGGCCCAATGCGCTCGTCTGCTCGGCAGAGGCGGGGACGCTCGTCTGCTCGGCAGAGGCTGGGACCAGAGTAGCTCGTCTGCTCGTCTAGGGCAGAGGCGTGTGGCCCAATGTGCTCGTCTGCTCGTCTAGAGCAGAGGCGTGCGGCCCAATGCGCTCGTCTGCTCGGCAGAGGCGGGGACACTCGTCTGCTCGGCAGAGGCTGGGACCAGAGTAGCTCGTCTGCTCGTCTAGGGCAGAGGCGTGTGGCCCAATGCGCTCGTCTGCTCGGCAGAGGCTGGGACGCTCGTCTGCTCGGCAGAGGCTGGGACCAGAGTAGCTCGTCTGCTCGTCTAGGGCAGAGGCGTGTGGCCCAATGCGCTCGTCTGCTCGGCAGAGGCTGGGACCAGAGTAGCTCGTCTGCTCGTCTAGAGCAGAGGCGTGTGGCCCAATGCGCTCGTCTGCTCGGCAGAGGCGGGGACGCTCGTCTGCTCGGCAGAGGCTGGGACCAGAGTAGCTCGTCTGCTCGTCTGGCAGAGGCTGTGGCCCAAGTAGCTCGTCTGTTCGTCTATGTTGTAGTCCCCGTCGTGGGGTAAACAAGTAATTTTGCCCCACAGTTGGATTACTGGATCTTGCCACGTGTCAAGGATGAACTAGCCAACGTGAGATCTCATCCGTTGGATGAGACTCTTGTTTCTATATAAGGGGAGGAAACTCCCTACTCTTTTCACAACTTCTCATTTCTTCAAGTGTTGGTGAGAGAGGGTGAAGTGATTTGGAGGCTTTGCTCAAAGGAGAATTTCAAGAGAGTTCGAAGGTTCTTCTTTTTCAAGTAAGCTTCAAACTTGTTTTCAAATTTTCTTTTGAAAACTCTTGCTTTGATCTAAAATTATGTTCAACGGGGACGAAGAATGTGTTTCTGAGCCTAATGTACAGGGCGTTAGGATAGAGACTACCTTTGATCCTTTATTCTTAGAAACCGGAGTTCCCTTGGTTCCTTTCCAAGAGTCAAGAGGAATTCCTGCCAGGGAAGTGTTGAGGGAAAGCGCTCAGTCACCTAAGCCCTTTGACGCGCACTCTCTTAGAAGCAGGCTAAGTAGTTACGACTTGAAACTTCTACGTGAGCGTTGCGAAATTCCGCCGGCTATAAAACTTAGACTCCCAGATGAGAACGAATCAGCCAATATGACTACAATCGACGAGATTGGTGTGTATTGGGACATGTTTATCAATGGCTTCAGGGTTCCCCTTCACCCTTTCTTTATTAGGGTCTTGAAAGTCTATGGTCTTGCGCCCGGCCAATTTTCTCCTCACGCATGGCGTTTTATGAGTTTCTTTATCTATCAGTGCTATAAGCTAGGTTTAAACCCTAGGGTTAGAGTATTCAGATGGTTTTTTACGATTTGTACGATAACTAAGCAGGTAGGTTGGTACTTTCTGAGTCGGCGTCCAAAGGCCGAAGCCAACCTATTTCCGCATCCCCCATCATCCAATCACCTTTGGAAGGAAAGATTTCTGTTTGTTAGATTGCCTAAGTCTCAAAGGAGTGAAGTCAATAATGTATGGCTTCCTGAGTGCGAGACTAGAATCTGTAACAAATTAAAAGAGGTGGATTTGACGGGGACTGACCTAGAACACATTGGGAAGCTTAAGGGGGCTAAGCCTTTAGAGTCCAGGTATCCTTTGAGTAATGATCAGCTCCGCGAGTGCGGTATCATCTACTCCCCTGAGCCCCAAGATCTTGTTGATGAGGAAGATGAAGAAGAAGGCGAAAATGATCCTGGTAAAGCTCTTACCAAATTTTGAGTTTGTCTGATCGTGAATGGTAATCTTACTTTTGTTTTGTATGCAGAAAACATGTCGTCACGAGCGCAAGGTGATCCACCACTGTTCAACGCCCAAGGAGTTTTGGGGGATATAATCCCTGACGAGCTAGCTACGATCCATGGGGTCGAGGAAGAGGAGATGCAAGACTTGGACTTCGGTGCTTTGGTCTCTGGGTTTCAGCCGAAGATGACGGAGACTCAAACCGAAAACTTCGTCTTGGGCTTGAGTTCCGTGGATAAGTCTAAGGAGACTTCCAAGAAGAGAAAAGTCTCGAGCAGGGCTGGGAGTAGAGCCACATCATCCTCTGTTCAACCTGATAATCCACATCGTCCTGCCTGGGGAGTATCCATTAACGAGTCCGTGTTCAAGTCTTCTCGCACGGCATGGGATTGGTCTAGTCATGCAATCATTCCCATGGATAGGAAGACGTTGTCTGGTTATGGCGTCACGGAGACGGCAAATGGGATGGTCCAGCTAATGTCACAGGTTTACTCCTTCTCTTCTCTCTTTCTGAGAGTTTTGTTATTTCATCCTCATTTTGTTGTGTAGGCTATGGCTCAAGTGCAGATCGGCGCCGAGAAGCTAATTGCTGCAGACAAGGTTTTGGACGAGGAGAAGAAGAGAGTAATGATTGAAAACAACTTTCGAAGGGAGGCCGAGAAGAAAGTTGAAGACTTGAGCAAGAAGGTAGAGCGTTTGGAACTGTCCAACGCCGGGCTGACTACGAGGATTGGGGACTTGGAGGCTGAGAAGTCCGCGGTGGGATTTCAGGCTGTTCAACTGTTCAAGAGGTCCAAGGTTTATCTGGATCAGCGTCTCCGCGATTCCAAAGGGGCGCTTGTGCACGGCTACAACGAGTGCAAAAACGATGTCTTCAAGGATCACCCTGACCTTGACATGAGCATTTATGAGCACAAATTTGCCCGAGAGGTTGCTTCAGAGGCCGAGCGCCGAGCCGAAGAGGCTGAGCGTAAGAAAGCTGCCAGTTCCCGCGCGCTCACTAGCCCTTCTGCAAGTCGTAGTTTTGGTGCTTCGGGATCGGCGTCTATGGCCGTTTCAGGGCCGCAACTGCCTCTGGCCGAAGGTCGCTCCCAAGGGGTGGAAGTACCCAGAGATGTCGCTGACCAGGATGATTAGACTAGGCTTTGCTTTGTCTACTAGAGTTAGTCTTTGTAGCATCTTTTGAGATCCATTTTGTTGCTTTGGGCTTTGATGTGTAAACTGAACTCTTTTATCTTAACATCGAGGTTCTATTTTTTATATTTGGCATATTGCTTATATAAATAGTGATATATTTTTTTTTTTATTAATGACGAAGAAAGATACATTAATGGCTGAGCCAATTCCAAGAAGCAGTATTGTAGACGACTAGAGAGTACCAGGCCATAGAGCCAACTTAAAAAGAACAAACTAAAGACTTAGGCTGTATAAAGCTGTAGTCACAAGACTTAAGAGGAATAATCTGAAGCATGAACAAGATCTACTAAGCAATCAGAGGCGCAGAGGCGGTAAGGGCCCCCTAGATCTTGTTCATGCATAGTAGCGCCTTAAGTTCGCTGCATTCCACGTGCGCGGTATGGCTTTCCCGTCGATGTGCTCTAAGTGATAGGCGCCCGGGCCTGCGAGCTTGACGACTCTATAGGGGCCTTCCCAGTTTGGTGCTAACTTGCCAACCGCCTCGCGCGGAGCTGAAGCTTCGATACGACGCAAGACGAGGTCGCCCACTCGGAATGCGCGGTGTCGGACTCGCTGGTCATAAAATTTGGATACCCGATGCTTGTAGGCAGCGAGGCGCACTGCCGCTTGTTCACGACGCTCGTCAAGGAGGTCAAGGTTTGCTCGGAGATCTTCCTCATTTTGGACTGGGTCGTCGGTTGTCACCCGAAGCGACGGCAATCCTATCTCAACGGGAATGAGGGCGTCTGTGCCAAATGATAAACTGAAGGGAGTCTCGCCCGTAGAGGTTCTCGTCGTCGTATTGTAAGCCCAGAGGATTTTGGGTAATTCGTCTACCCATAATCCTTTGGCTCCATCCAGCTTTTTCTTTATCCCTTGGAGAAGAGTACGATTCGTAACTTCAGTCTGACCATTTGTCTGTGGATGCGCCACAGAGGTAAAGCGTTGCTCAATGCTTAAGTTGGCGCAAAACGTCCGAAAGGTGGGATTGTCGAATTGTTTCCCGTTGTCAGTGACGAGCACACGTGGGATTCCAAAGCGACAAACCACCGCGCGCCAAAAGAAATCTTCACATTTCTTTTCAGAGATTGTAGCCAGAGCTTCAGCTTCGACCCACTTAGTGAAGTAGTCCACTGCCACAATTACGAATCGGCGTTGAGCTGTAGCCGGAGGGAACGGGCCCATGATGTCCATTCCCCACATTGCGAATGGTATGGGGCTAGTTAACGATGACAGGGGACTTGGCGACTGCCTGGGGATCGAGGAGAAACGTTGGCAAGCATCGCACTTCTTTGTGTAGTCCAGGGCATCACGGTGCATGGTCGGCCAGTAATATCCTTGGCGGAGAACTTTATGCGCTAGAGCACGCCCTCCCAAGTGTTGTCCGCATATGCCTTCGTGGACTTCTCGCAGGGCGTAGTCGGACTCCGTCGTGGTGAGACAACGAAGGTAAGGAAGAGTGAAAGATCGTTTGTATAACACATCTTCCACAATGGCATATCGAGCCGCGCGATGGATGATGCTCCTGGCTTGCTTCCGATCGGCAGGTAGTGTGCCGTCCTGAAGGTAGGCCTTGATGGGATCAATCCACGATGGCTCATGCTCGGTGTGCATGACTTCCTTTGCAGCGATGCTCGGTTCGTGCAAGAGTTCAAGATGGATTGTACGGCCGAAACCTGATGGATCAAGAGAGGCCAACCTTGAGAGTGCGTCAGCGGAAGTATTGTCTTCCCTACGAATTTGCGTTATCTTAAATAGGGTGAACGTATTCGCAATCTCTTTCGCTTTACGCAAGTAATCGGCCATCTTGGGATCTTTTGCTTCATATTCTCCTGACATCTGTTTCACAACGAGCGCAGAGTCGCTGAAAGCATGGAGAGACGCCGCGCGCATTGCACGTGCCAGATGCATGCCTGCTACTAAGGCCTCATATTCTGCTTCATTGTTGGAAGCCTGGAAGTCGAAGCGAAGAGCGTATTCTATGGTTAGGCCATCCGGCCCATTGAGGATCAACCCAGCTCCACTTCCGCTTGTGTTTGATGATCCATCAACATAGAGCGTCCATGTGAACAGCCCAAGTTGGTCGGGGAGGAGAGGCCTTTCGACCCCGAGTGGGGACTCTTCGACTTCAATGGGAAGTGTACACTCGACTATGAAATCGGCCAAGGCTTGCCCTTTGATTGAAGGTCGCGGTCTATAGTGTATGTCGAACTCGCCTAACTCGACCGACCAGGGAATAAGACGACCGGAGAGGTCTGGCTTGTGTAATATCCGTCGAAGTGGTTTGTCGGTGAGCACAGTTATCGTGTGAGACTGAAAATATGGCCGGAGCTTTCTTGCGGCGTTTAGCAGGGCGAATGCCAACTTCTCCGCATTAGGATACCTTTGCTCGGCTCCCTGAAGGACCTTGCTCACATAGTAGACGGGGAGCTGTTGACCATCTTGCTCTCGGACTAGGACCGCGCTGACCGCAGACTCGGCAACGGCCAGGTAGAGGAAAAGATCTTCCCCCATGACAGGTTTGGAGAGGAGAGGTGGCGATGCTAGGTATTCCTTCAACTCGTCAAACGAAGTTTGACATTCAGCCGTCCATTCAAAATTTTTCATATTCTTTAATGCCTTGAAGAAGGGCAAACAGCGTTCGGCAGACTTAGAGAGAAACCTGCTAAGGGCAGCAATTCGTCCTGCCAGGATCTGTATTTCCTTGACACGCCTTGGTGCGACCATTTCTTGGATGGCTTTAATTTTCTCCGGGTTAGCTTCAATTCCCCTTTCAGAGACCATAAACCCAAGAAATTTGCCAGATGATACTCCAAAGGCGCACTTAGTGGGATTAAGGCGCATACGAAATTCTCGAAGGATATTAAAGCATTGCCGGAGGTCGACTATGTGCTCTTCAGCTCGAAGGCTTTTGACGAGCATGTCGTCCACATAGACTTCCATACTTCTCCCTATGAGGGGTTTGAAGATTTTGTCGACTAACCTTTGGTAAGTAGCCCCCGCATTCTTTAATCCGAAGGGCATGACCTTATAGCAGAACAGGCCTTGATCTGTGACGAAAGCTGTCTTGGCTATGTCGTCTTTGTGCATGAGAATCTGGTTGTAGCCGGAGAATGCGTCCATGAAGCTGAGGAGTTGATGACCCGACGTGGCATCAATCAGTGTGTCGATGCGCGGCAGCGGGTAACTATCTTTCGGGCAGGCTCTGTTCAGATCGGTGTAGTCGATACAAATCCTCCACTTGCCCGCTCCGCCCTTTGGCACCATGACGACGTTGGCTACCCAGTCTGGGTAGTTGATTTCTTGGATGAAGCCAGCATCTAAGAGTTTATCAACTTCCTTCTTGATTATCACTTGCCGCTCTGGTGCGAAGGGTCGCTTCTTCTGCTTAATGGGCTTGCACACGGGATTGACTGAGAGTCGATGTGTGATCACGGATGGATCTATACCCGGCATGTCTACTGCACTCCATGCGAAGATGTCAATGTTGGAGCGCAGGAAGGAGATTAACCGTTCTCTAATTGTCGGCTCTAGCATAGAGCCGATCCTCACTTGCCGTTCATTATCTCCTTCTATGAGTGGTATAGAGATAAGAGCTTCTACAGGTTCTGCGCGCCTTAGTACCTTCCCATCGCGCTGATCATCGATTGACAGGGTCTCCTCGGTTCTGCAAGAGGCTACGTAGCACCTTCGAGCAAGGGTCTGATCGCCTTTTACGAGGCCAACCCCTACTGGAGTGGGGAACTTCATGACAAGGTGGTAGGTGGAAGCTACTGCTTGTAGCTTGTTAAGGCCTGTGCGGCCTAAAATTCCATTATACGACGACTTGATCTTGGCAATTAGGAAATCAAGTGTATGTACTGCCTGTCGAGGCGGTTCCCCAACGACGATAGTGAGAGAAGCGATTCCTCTCACTGGTGCGGAGGCGCCTGTAAAGCCATATAAAGGAGAAGATATTGGCTTTACCCTATCGTCAGAAATTCCCATTTGATTGAATGCATCTTCGAAGATAATATCGGCTGAACTGCCTGTGTCAACCAAGAAGCGCTTAATATTGAAAGCATCTACGCGCAGAGTGATGACCAGAGCATCATCGTGCGGTAGGCTTATTCCGTCGAGGTCCGCATCGTTGAACTCCAAAGAGGTGGATGTTCTCGGCCGCTTGGTTGATCCTTGCGTTAGATTAACGTGCCGAGCGTAAGCCTTTCGGGAAGAGCTGGACAGTCCTCCAGCGCTCGGTCCTCCCGAAATGGTGTTTATCACTGGTGGATCCTTCGGCTGCGTCTCTTCTGTTCTCCGCTGATTTCTTCTTCCATTTTGTTGTCGATCATTGGCTTTGATGAATTGTTTGAGATGGCCTTTGGTTATGAGGTTTTCAATCTCACGCTGAAGTACTTTGCATTCATCGGTTGTATGCCCGTGATCTTTATGGAAGTGACAATATAGTTGGGAGTCTCTCTTGTCGGCTGGCCCCCTCATAGGTTTTGGCCATTTGAGGATGTTTTGGCTCTTGACCTGGTTTAGGATGTGCCCCTGAGAAGTATTGAGTGGGGTAAATGACTTGGGGAGCGTTGCTCTCGAGCGTTTGGCTTCGTTTGAATTTCCCCTTTCAGGACGATCTTGCCTTTTGTGCCCATTGTGCGCTTCTTCGTGCTGTGAGGTTGTTGAATCTTCCTCGGCCCGAAGATACTTTTCCACCCTATCGAGGAGGTCCGACATGTTTTCTGGCGGACGCTTATTTAACGAGAAACGTAAGGGTGTGCTTGGCCTCACTCCTCTAGCCATTGCCGCGAATGTGACTCCTGGATCCAAATGATCGATGAGAAGTTTCTCAGAGTTAAAGCGGGCGTAGTACGACTTTAATGATTCCTTTGGCCCCTGGACTATTCGAAAGAGGGCAGAGGAATTCTTCCTTTGCACACGACTCGTGAGGAAATTGCTCCGAAAAGATTCAGCTAGTTGAGCCCAGCATGAGATGGAGCGAGGTGTCAGGTGCTGGAACCACACATGTGCGGCTCCTTTCAGCGTTACGGGAAACGCTCGGCACATGATCTGGTCAGGGACCAAATGCAAATTCATGCCCGAGGTAAAGCGAGCCAAGTGCTCCATTGGGTCTCCCGTGCCGTCATATGATTCACATGGAGGCATTTTAAAGTTGGAGGGAACTGGGAAGAGATCGACTTCTTCTATGAACGGTCGTCCAACGATGATTGGAGCGTTGGAATAGTGCTCTGCCCGGTAATCACCAGAATTGTTCCTGGTTGATTGAGCTTCGCAGTAGCTCTCTTCGTATCTCTTGGACCTTGGGTTGCGTCGTTCGTCATCAGAGTATTCATCTTCTGCTCGTATCATCTGTTGGTTATGTATCTTGTCCCGCACTTTAGAGCGGCTTGGTCCCTCATGGAAATTCAATCGCTGATGAACAGATTGCCTCTGCGCATCAGTTATTGGCTTTGCCTTAAGAAGCCGAGGAGGTTCTGGTTGCACAGGTGGGTTTTCAATGGCGGCTTGCAACTTTTCAATGGATCGCTGCATTGTCTGAATGACAGCGAGTAGACCAGCTTGGTGGTCGATAGCAGGTGGAGCGATATTGGCGGGAGCGACCGTAGTGATTCCGATAATTGGAGGTTCAGATGGACCAGCAGTGTGCAGTGGAGTTGAGGCAGGGTTCATGAGGAGTGGCGCAGCTATCGCGGTTTCCGCTGCTCTTTTCCCACGATCTACCGGCCGGGAGGTGGCTCCACCACGAGTAAGGTCACGGAGCAGCGTTGACGACGAGCTTGATGCAAGTGCTCCATCTTGCTGAACTTGCGGATGAGGGTTGCGAGCCATGGTCTATTTACGAATTTCGGTCCCACGGATGGCGCCAAAATGTTGTGGATGAAATCCGGAACTTGATTCGCGAATAGACCTGCGCAACAAAGAGACAACACCGGTAACTTCGCCGGAGGGATTTCCGGCGGGAAACCTCCGATGCTTAAGTTAGAATAAACTCAAGGGGGATTTTAATCTGACTGTCTTAGGAATCACTTACCTCCGAATTGCTCTTCTCCCTTCCTTTTATAGAATCCCCCCTCATTAGTGGTTAGTTATCCCCTTTAATTCAGGAGTTACCCGACTAATGAGGGGTTATCGCTACTAAGTAGGGATTATTGCCATAGTGGGTAAGAAGTGGGATAGTGGGCCGTTATTGTTCCCCACTTCTCCAGCAGTTTTGACAGTATCGGGTGGTGACGTGTGTCACCATCTCTTTGGTGGTATTTTCTTTCCATATCACACAACAATCTATTCCATAACAACCCATCACTGGCGTCGTTCTATTTTCATCGCAAAACGTTGAGCATCCCGCCATTACTATCCCATCGTGGTCTAGAATCGCGTTTCCACAGCCCAACACCGCGAACTTGTTGTATTCGCGGGAAAATAGAAAAGGAGTTCCTTCTAGACTCTTCTTACTCACTGGACAGCTAAAGCTTCCGAAACTAAATTCTCCGCAATCTGTAACCTTGCAGGTTGTTGACTGTGATTGTTTGGCTCGTCAAAGACACATTCAACACTTCAAAACTGGGTGATGTAAGGTATGGTTCCCGAGGGTTAAAAGAGTGGTTACAGCGTAATGTTGGTTTAGGTAGCAATTGGAACCAATACCAAACGGTAGGGGATGCTTACGTTTCCGCAATGATCTTGGCAATCAGGTTTTGCTAGAGATGGAGTTGCTGCTACTGCTATCGATGGTGGGGCTATCAATGAAGTAGTCTTCAGTAGTTTGAGTTTTTGTCCTAAATAATCCTTTTTTATTACTTAATTACTCCTCTACCCTATTTTCAATCTTATTTACATATCTAACCCATTTTTGGAAATCTCACTTTCAAAGAAAGATTTCAAGCTAAGAAAACGTAGTTCCAAATCACGTTTTCAATATATTTGTCTAATCATAATAACGTTTGCTTGAAAACGTAGTTTGAAACCACGTTTTCTTAACTTGAAATCTCTCTTTTAAAGTGAGATTTCCAAAAATGGGTTAAATAGGTAAATAAGGTTGAAAATGGGGTAGATGAGTAATTAAGTATTAAAAAAAAGATTATTTAGGACAAAAACTCCAAGTAGTTTTCCGTGTGGAAAATATAGCGCATGCATCCTTTTCACTGACAAGTACACGTGTGGAAAATATAGCATGCATCCTTTTGAATTATACTTTGAAAGGATTTCATGGACTTTGTTTTTTCATGTTAAGCAGATGCACTTTCAGTTCTTAGTTTTCTAGCTAAAAATTATAGTAGTAAATTACAACACTAAAAAGGGCCGCACAGGGCACCGATGAACTTCGCAAGAACTCACTGCACCACGGAGGGACTCTGCCAGAATCTTGTAGGACCATGGCCAGAATGACCGAAAACTTGTCGGACTGTTGCTGAACATCGTTGCTTTCGGCTGTGGGAACTCGACGGACTTCATTTTTACACTTTCAGTAGTTATAGGCAGACACGAAAATAGTAATTCTTTTTCGGTCCATTTTCCTAATATTGACATTTTTATATCTTATTGGCAGTTATCATAGAGAGGGTCGCCTCTGCTTTAAATGTTAATCAATCCTCAAAGCGAGGGAAACAACTTTTGCATTCTGTTATCATCTCCAATCAGACAATCCATTAATTCAACTAGTCAAGTCAGTTAAAGCCAGATACAAAAGTACAATTTCAGAAATCACCAAGTCCTAGGTTCTCTATATATATATATATATTGGGCTTTAACAAGTCACGCAATTGGTCATTCACAGCATTACGATGCCTTCTCTATTCATCACGGGTTGGTTATTCACAAGGTTGGACCCAGGAAGAAGAATCCAGGGACCCAAAAAAAAAAATTGAGTCTAAATGTAAGAATCTGAAGGATTCAAGTTCACATAAAATATGCAAACCAAAAATGTTAAATTTAGGAGTTGTTCATCAATGCTTCCCATAAAATAGAAACTTACTATATCTTAAAAAGGTAACTTTTCTGAACTGTATAATCACTTTCAAAACTTTCGAACTCGATGTTCTTTACTGTAGTGAAAGTCATAAATGATCGAGTCTATAATATACTCCTCCAAAATATCTTCTCAATGTACATGAATAGAAAAATAATCATTCATCTTGTTTCAGATATGGGTTTTGACCATTTCATAGCCGAGGATGCTCATTCACTCCTTGTGGCATCACTCACTTTGAGTACTAATTATATACTACATCTGTTTCAATTTAATTGCTCTATTTTGACTTGACGCGTATATTGGATATAAGTCACATGTTGTATGCTTTTCATTCTACCTCCGGGCGGGGGGGGGGGGGGGAGTTGGTCAGGAGAGAGAAAATTGAGCTAGTGGATTGTTAAATGTGAAAAGAAAAATATAATTAAAAAATATAAATAAAGTAAATATAAAAAAACACATACATAATCTTTCCTAGTCTTAAAAGTAAACAATTTTTTTTGAGACAACACAAAAAAGAAAACTGATCAATTAAAGTGGGACAGAACGAGTAGTAATTTCACTATTCATAATAATTTATTTAACTTGGAAAGACTAGTCAGCAGCAAATCACTAACTATAGAAGTAAATGGAGGATATTCCTTAAACTCACGAATAAAAGAGTAAGTGAGTTATACAAGGATTCTTAGTGAAAATGGGAGAGGCCACTTGAACCTTATGACATAATTGGAGTTAGCACTACCTCTTAACTCAAATGTTTTGGTACAATTCAAAAGAGCGGAACACAACCGAAAATTTTCCAGCATGTCTTTAGCTACATTTACTAGTCAAACCTTTAAACCCTACATTTACTAGTCAAACCTTTAAACCAGAAAAAACTGTGTCAAACATTCCAAGAGTATGTGTCAATTCTCAAAATGGAGATGTTTTGACACCGTTTTTACCCTAAATAATGTAATGTTAATACTTAATTATCTATCTACCACATTTTAAAACTTATTTACCCGCATATTGCATTTTTTAAAGTCGCGGTTTAGAACCATGATTTTAAAAGAAGAAAACGTGGTTATATACACACACACACACACACATATATATATATATATATATATATATATATATATATATATATATATATATATATGGGGACCGATCCACACCCACCGGTGGAGAAATAACAAATTTCTCCACCGAACCGCTGGTCTTACCAGCGGTTGGCCACGTGGGCAAAAAAAGGACGAAAAGGGACAAAAAAGGACGAAAATACTATGATAAATTCATGAAAATATCACGAGAAAATGAAAAACTCGTGAGAAAATGGTGGCAATAATGCCCAACCGCAACTCCTACATGCGGTTGGCATTATTGCCTTCCGTGACCCCACCCCCCACCCGTCACCCCCCTTGCCCCCCACCCCCTTGCCCCCCACCCCGTGGCCCCCACCCTATGTCCTTTTCCCCCACCCGTGAACCCCCCTTCCCCCACCCGTGAACCCCCTCTTCCCCCACGTGTCATTACCACCCTACCCCCCACCCCCACGTGTCATTCCCCCCTCCCCCTCCCTGCTGTTCACTCACGGTTCTTCTCTTCCTCTCTCACTTTTCTCTCTATAAAATCCCTCCTCCCCGAATCATTTCTTCCACCCTCCTCATTCTCCCTATCTCACCTACATACAAACAAAAAAAATTTACGCTAGAAGATCGGTGGATAACCGCTAGAAGATCGGTGGATTTTTCTTGAAATATATCAAGTTAAAACAAGTAAGTATTTTTCAATTTGTTCTTACCAATTGATTGTTTAAATTGTGTTACGCTTAAGTTGTTCTTACAATAGTCTAAAATTCGTGTTTAGGGCGTCAAAGGGCGTCAAAATTACGTTTTGACAAATCGGGGTATTACATTCGAAAAATTCCAAAATAGCGATTTTTTAGGGCGTCAGAAATAGAATTTTTCACGAATTTATAAAAAATAGCTAGAGCTAGATTTTGCCAAAGTACGAAACAGAGACCCTAGTTATTTTCAAAAGATCTGTATCAGGTAAAAATTTCAGATTTTTCCAAAGACTGGAAAGGGGTTAACTGATACACGCAACCTTGTAACTTTGCAGTGTAATTTAAAATATCAAGCCAGCGCGATTTCGCGCAAAACTTTTATGAGAACCCTAGGGTGTTGGGAAGTTCCATTCCCCAGGAATTCGGGCCATTCCGAAGCCGTTAGCTAATTTTTTGGCCGAACGGGCTTTTAAGCGCTCGATCCGGACACCGGTTCGGGATTTTTAGGCGAAAAATCCGTAAAATACTTTTTAGATCAAGAATGAACTCAGGAAGCTTAAAATAGCATTTTAAAGCACTTTTGATATTTTCTGAAGCCAGGGGGTATTTTGGTAATTTGCCACCCCGAGAGGGGTATTTTGGTAATTTTCCCGAAAAAATTTTCCAACGGACTTTTAAGTCCAGAAATGTAAGTAAAACGCCTGAAATGTTGTTTTGCAGCTGATTGCGGGGCGTAATTGTCGCTAAAGGTGAAAACTTAATTAGACAGTTTTTTTACGAATTTATAAAAAATAGCTAGAGCTAGATTTTGCCAAAATACAAAACAGAGACCCTAGTTATTTTCAAAAGATCTGTATCAGGTTAAAATTTCAGATTTTTCAAAGACTAGAAAGGGGTTAACTGATACGCGCAACCTTGTAACTTTGCAGTGTAATTTAAAATATCAAGACAGCACAATTTCGTGCGAAACTTTTATGAGAACCCTAGGGTGTTGGGAAGTTCCATTCCCCAGGAATTCGGGCCATTCCGAAGTCGTTAGCTAATTTTTTGGCCGAACGGGCTTTTAAGCGCTCGATCCGGACACCGGTTCGGGATTTTTAGGCGAAAAATCCGTAAAATACTTTTTAAATCAAGAATGAACTCAGGAAGCTTAAAATAGCGTTTTAAAGCAATTTTGATATTTTCTGAAGCCAGGGGGCATTTTGGTAATTTGCCCCCCCGCGAGGGGTGTTTTGGTAATTTTCCCGAAAAAAAGTTTTTCAGTCCAGAAATGTAAGTAAAACACCTGAAAGGTTGTTTTGAAGCTGGTTTGATGGGCGTTAGGGTGACAATGAACCCCCGGGGGCTATTTTGCTAATTTTACGTTACACAAATTTGTGCTTAAAATAACTTTTAGTTCAGGAAAGGGTGTGAGACACCTGAAAAGTTATTTTAAAGAGTGAATTCAGGAAGCTTAAAATCCCATTTCAAAGCACTTTTCAGATTTTTTTTGTCAGGGGGCATTTTGGTAATTCGCATCCCCGATAGGGGTATTTTCGTAAATTTGCAGCGTTAAGTTTTTCAAAGGATTTCTTAGTCCAGAAATGTAAGCAAAGCACCTGAAAGGTTGTTTTGAAGCTGATTTGGGGCGTTAGGGTGATAATGAACCCCCGGAGGCATTTCGGTAATTTGCCGCTCATCGGGGGCTATTTTGCTAATTTTACATTATACCAAATTTCCCGAAAGACGGTGGTTTAAATAAATTTTATTCTTCTTTTATTTAAATCTATGACTTGTTGAGAATGATATAATTTTTATTTTTTAGATTCCAGTATAAATATGGATGCAACTGGAGGAAATAATTTTTGTGAAGGTTCTGATCCACCTTACGTTGGTCAAGTTTTTCAAGCACTGGACGAAGTTGAAGCATACTATAGAGCATATTCGAAAACGATAGGTTTCGGTATTAGAACTAAGACGACTAGAAAACGGGCGAATACAGATCAAATTGGTGCAAGACTATTTGAGTGTCATAGAGGAGCACCGCATGTAACTCCGGTCGTTCGGATCAGTGACGAAGGGACAACAAGACAAAGAAAACGGGACACATTTCCGGGTACCGGCTGCAAGGCCCATGTGTATGCAGTACACCGAAAAAATGAAAACCATTGGGTTGTCACAGGAGTGGAGTTGAGCCATAATCATCAGTTGATGACCCCCAGTAAGATTGGTCAAATTCATCAACACCGAGAAATAAGCGCGGCACACAGACAACTAATTTTTACAATGGCCGAGGCTAAAATTCCACCTTCTAAGATGATGGGGGTTTTCTCAAGCCAGGCTGGGGGGATTGACAAGTTGAGTTTCAACGAAGTAGACCTTCGAAATGAACTTCGTGCTCAGAGGAGAGAGTCTTTCGGTAAGAGTGATTCTCAAACTACACTTGATCTCTTCAGGTCCCTTCAGAGTGAGAATTCTGGATTTTTTTACAGTCTCCAACTGGATGATGAGAACCGCATTAGTACTATATTTTGGGCGGACCCCCGTTCTAGAGCTGCTTACCAAAATTTTGGGGATGTTGTGACGTTTGACACCACATACCGCACCAATAAGTACTCTATGCCTTTTGCTCCGTTCACCGGGGTGAACCACCACTATCAGTCAATCTCGTTTGGCTTTGCCCTGCTTAGGGATGAGACGGAGGAGTCATTTACGTGGTTATTTGAAACGTGGCTTCAAGCAATGTATCATATTCCTCCAAAGACCATCATCACCGACCAAGATCTGGCAATGAAAAATGCAATCGCTAAGGTCCTTCCAGATACTCACCATGGCCTGTGCACATGGCACATAAGCAACAAATATCCCGAACGGCTTCACCATGTATATGCAAACCATCCGTCATTCAAGACTGACTTTAATACATGTGTGAAGAAATCGTTGACGGTAGACGTGTTCGAGGAGAGGTGGGCCACGTTAATGGATACTTACTATTTGCACAATCACGAATGGTTACAATCGTTGTATGAGATCAAGACACAGTGGGTCGGTGCCTACACCAAGAATTTTTTTGCAGCCGGAATGACTACGACCTCGAGAAGCGAAGCTATGAATTCATTCTTTGATGGGTACGTAGGCCAGTCTTCAAGTATAGCGGAGTTCGTACTAGAGATGCAGAAAGCCGTTGACAGGCAATTGTACCGTGAGAGAGAAGCCGACGCGGCTACAGTTTGCAAAGAAAGAGCTATACTACTTTATTCACCTTTAGAGGCTCATGCGGCTCAAGTCTATACCAAGGAAATGTTTCGACAGTTTCAAGAGGAACTACTAAAGTCGAATCAATATGGCATGACAAAGTTGCACGAGTATTCCACCAGAGACATCAAGGTTTATGCTTTGACAAATGTGACGAACTTCGCCAATCCGTGCTCTTCGTCGGCTCCGAGGACCAGACGACATTTTACCGTAGCAATTTGTAAGGACACTGGGTTGGTTAATTGCAACTGTCAACTGTTTGAGCATAAAGGTATACTTTGTCGACACGCGTTGAGGGTTTTGAGCGCCAAGAATGCTAGTGAAATCCCTCCACCGTATATCTTGGAACGGTGGACGAAGGAAGCCAACAGAGTCCACGGTCACATTCCTTACGTGCCCAATGTTTCAGTTGATTTCGAGCAATCTGAGTCGCTGCGATATAATCACCTTTGTAACATCATGCACGGTTTATCAATGGATGCAGCGTCGACATTTGATGGGTACAGGTATCAAGTTGAAGCAGCCGCACGGGATAAGGCTATGCATGCACAGTTTAGGATGGCATTACCAGAAACTGTGGACACTCCGACTACTCGGACAACTCCAGGCGGTAGATTCAATCGAGCCAAACAGCCAGTCATTGACGGCACTGACCTACAACGTGAGGAGGACGACATTTTTGATCCAATTATTTCTCAAACAAAAGGGCGAAAACGAGCAATACGCATGAAGAATCCGATTGAAGAAGCAACGGGTCAAAAAAAATTACGAAAGTGTGCGTTGTGTAATAAGATGACTGATCATGACAAGAGAAACCATTATAAAGTGTTAGGTATCGAACCTGGCAGTATGGTCGAGGAGGACGATGATGAGGAAGAGTGTTAGGGTTAATGTTTCAGTTGTATAAATTGAACTTTTATAATGTTTAAATTTGTGATTTGGTTTGTGCAATCTTTAATTTGTGATTTGATTTGTGGATTATTGATATTTTTGGTAACTCCGTTTTCGGGCACACTTTAGGCCCCAATTGATAGCTTCCGAAAAAAGTTGTAATTTTTTTTGTCACTTTTTTTTCGCTCATTGCACTTCAGGCACGCTAGTTAGCCCATTTGTAATACTTTCGGCGAAAAACGAGACACATTAATTTTTGAGTTTTCCTAGGAAGGGCCTATTCGGGCACACTTTAGGCCCAATTGATAGCTTCCGAAAAAAGTTATAATTTTTTTTGTCACTTTTTTTCCGCTCATTGCACTTCAGGCACGCTAGTTAGCCCATTTGTAAGACTTTCGGCGAAAAACGAGACACATTAATTTTTGAGTTTTCCTAGGAAGGGCCTATTCGGGCACACTTTAGGCCCCAATTGATAGCTTCCGAAAAAAGTTGTAATTTTTTTTGTCACTTTTTTTTCGCTCATTGCACTTTAGGCACGCTAGTTAGCCCATTTGTAATACTTTCGGCGAAAAACGAGACACATTAATTTTTGAGTTTTCCTAGGAAGGGCCTATTCGGGCACACTTTAGGCCCCAATTGATAGCTTCCGAAAAAAGTTGTAATTTTTTTGTCACTTTTTTTCCGCTCATTGCACTTCAGGCACGCTAGTTAGCCCATTTGTAAGACTTTCGGCGAAAAACGAGACACATTAATTTTTGAGTTTTCCTAGGAAGGGCCTATTCGGGCACACTTTAGGCCCCAATTGATAGCTTCCGAAAAAAGTTGTAATTTTTTTTGTCACTTTTTTTTCGCTCATTGCACTTCAGGCACGCTAGTTAGCCCATTTGTAAGACTTTCGGCGAAAAACGAGACACATTAATTTTTGAGTTTTCCTAGGAAGGGCCTATTCGGGCACACTTTAGGCCCCATTTGATAGCTTCCGAAAAGTTGTAATTTTTTTTGTCACTTTTTTTGCTCATTGCACTTCAGGCACGCTAGTTAGCCCATTTGTAAGAATTTCGGCGAAAAACGAGACACATTAATTTTTGAGTTTTCCTAGGAAGGGCCTATTCGGGCACACTTTAGGCCCATTTGATAGCTTCCGAAAAAGTTGAAATTTTTTTGTCACTTTTTTTTCGCTCATTGCACCTCATGCACGCTAGTTAGCCCATTTCTATGAATTTCGGCGAAAAGCGAGACGCGTAATTTTTTCGAATGCCGTCATATGAAAGGTATATTCGCGCACATTTTAGCGCCAAATTCATAGCATGCGAAAAATTATGTACATTTCTTTTTGGTACAATTTTTTGTAACATCACAGCAGCTAGCCACGCACGTCAGGATAATGGTAATGAAGGCGTCTAGCTTCATTCTTTTTCAGCTCCCAGGCTATCCTATACCTAAACGTCAAGGCATCCTTCCTAGTCCACGAGGAGTGTTTGAGCACTTCCGAGCGAGCAATGTAGTCCATGTACTTGAGGACGTAAATCCCGCAATCGTGACCGTTATATTGCTTTGGTCGGTCCTTTATCATCACGACCGTCCAAGGGTCACCCTGTGGCCGTCCGCATGCTAGCGAGAGGACAGTAGTCTGCATCCAACAATAAAAACGAGAATCAAGCCTATGAGACAAGAACAATATACTATGAGCCAAGGTCAAAAAATAAATACTAACCACTAAAGTGATGTACTCGTTGTACATCTGTGCCAGCAGCTGTCCAGGCTCGTCCTCCCTTAGGCTATCGTATATGTGAACCGTTCTGAACGCTGGATGGAGAACTAATAGGAACCAGTGGTTTGCATGATGACAGGGTATCATGATAAGGTTCGCATCAGCAGCGGGACATTGATAGTCTGCGTTCATCATGCCTAACACGTTTCGACCTGGTTTCCACTTACTCCTGCCGCCCCCTCGCCTCCATTCTGTGAATTCTCTCACCGTTAATTCCACAAAATGAGTGGGATACATGTTAAGCTTCAAATATTCAGAACGGTTAAAACGTTGCTCTCTAATCCGGAGCAGTTCTATGTAAGCGTTCATGACAAAATTTGAAAGATCTGTCTCCGGCGCCAACGTTCTGATATCCTCATGACCTAGGAATGTCGCAAGGGGAAAGTCTGCTGAATTGACAGGCTCATGCCCGAAGTAGTGCCGGTCGATCCAAGCCATCTTGTCCGACCTCAATGGCTTCGTCGCTTGTCCTTTGTCCGACCGAAAGCTTGGGCGCGAGGCCTGGATTCCTACTTGGGGAACCTGACTCTGGCACTGAGAGTCGTATGCGTCAGGAGGCAAGCGACTATACGGCTCCCACACCTGACTCTGGGGCTGATAGTCGTACGCGTCAGGAGGAGGGCGACCAGACGGCTCCCACACCTGACTCTGGGGCTGATAGTTGTACGCGTCAGGAAGAGGGCGACCAGACGACTCCCACACCTGACTCTGGGGCTGATAGTCGTACGCTTCAGGACGAGGGCGACTAGACGGCTCCCCTTCGTAACCCCGGTACGCAAGACTAAAGTTTTGAACTTCAGTCTTGTACTTCTCAATGGACCTCTTGAGATTGTCAGGAGCCTGCGCGACAAACCAGTCAAACGACTCCAGCTGCTTGAACACCTCAATGCCCTGGTCAACCTAAAAAACATGCATAGAAAATATGGCTAATCATATTTGACAAATGGTCGATAAGGTGCGCAAATAAATTATCAAACAACACTAGCATGACTTACAATGGCCAATGCCCAGAACTGGTCATAGACCTCACGTGGCGCGTACGATGTCTTCTTCACCTGGGAAGGGCGATTCACCCTCGTGCGCGTCACCCTGAGAAACCACTGTAAGTATTCCTCAGTACTAATGCCGTCGTGCTTCAGCGATACAAGGCTATCATACGTTTCCTGCCAGGTATTCCACTGGTGCACCTCGTCACCCAACAAAATCAAGGCATCAGCCACCTCGAAGTTCGGCCCTCGACCACCCCTGTATGGCCGCATGTCTACAGCGGGTTTTGGTATCCCTTGTGGACAGCCAGCTTGCTTCATAGCTCGATCGGGCATCTGAAACTCACATTCTTCGAAGTGAATGAGCGGCACCCGAACCAAACCTGCCAGCACGTACGACACCGGAAGTTGCCAACACCACTCATCCAACAGATGCATCACCTTGCCATATGGCTGCCACGTCACCTGGGATGCATCTAGTATCTCTAGTTCCCCCCGATAGAACTTTAGATGGTGGTGAGGGTCTACCCGTCTCCACCTCCGGTTGGTCGTAGGCCCCCAGGCCCACACCCTAGGCCACGTCTCATCGGAATCTACCAACGGTTGTGGACGACCCATGGGTAGCCTCTCGTAAGACCAAACCTGTGAATGCAAACATTATATGGAATTAGTAATTAATCCCGAATATATTGACTAAGGATCCTACCAAGAAAATAAATGCTCATACCTGTAATAGAGTCAGGCAGGCGGCAATGGACTTGGCACCGTTTCTCGTAGCCTTATGCAGTGCTCGATATAGGTGCGCAAGGACAGCTGAACCCCACGAATAGGAGTATACCTCCTCAAGATCCTCCAAGAACACCATATACTTCGGATGCACCGTGTTTTTCGAATGCGTCGGAAGTAATATAGCTCCAATAATATACAGAAGGAATGCCTTCGTATACGTCACGAAATCTTGAGGAGTGTATTCATCCGGTAGCACGCCGTACTGCTCTCTCAGCCATTTAAGCTTGACGCCGTTTGTTGTAAGCGCTGCCCTTGGAATTCCCGGAAAATACTGCATAGCCATATTCGCTATGGATGCAGACGGCACGTTCAAAGTAACGGGTCTGCCGTGACATGGGATTCCAAGTATAAATCCGACGTCCTCTAACGTAACAGTCATTTCACCAAACCGGAAGTGAAATGAGTTCGTCTCGCTCCTCCATCGTTCAACTAGAGCGGATATAAGGCAATCGTCGTGTCGAGACCATTTCCCGGGATCGGTGAACAGGGTTAAATTTTGACGGTGTAATAGCTGTATTTGTTCCTCGTTTAGTACCCACTCTTCAAGGTGCCTTGTGCTTTGAATTGTTTCCAAAACACCCCTATCGACACCGTCAAATACGTGCCTCGCGACGTGGTCATCGTCATCGTATAGGATTGATGTATCATGAGGTCCAGAGCTGAAATTCATACCTTTAAGAACAAAATATAATTATAAACCAACTTAGCGTCCATAATATCCATAATATTTACATTCCAAAACTATAACTGGATCTTTAACCTAGCTTACCAACACATTAGCAATAGTCATTATTTCAATGTATT
>JAVXUP010004857.1:0-25296 GCA_033070095.1 Escallonia herrerae | reverse complement strand
TGCATATCGAGAACCTACAGTTAAGGTCATGGGGACACCTCAAGGAGGCAGCCCGACGACTTACGACAGTTGGTCCTGTCAAGTCATGGAAGCCTCGACCGCAAAGTACGCTGTTGGCCTCAGCAGATGCACCTATCACTCAACGTAGCAACGACAACAACAACTATGCAGGCTTCAAGCGTCAGCTTCCAGATGTGAACCAAGGCTCCGACAAGCGAAGGCAACAAAGACCTGCACCTGACTATCCCTGTGATCTGAATACAGTGAAGGAACTCTTGGCCGAATGGGTGGCGCATGACAAAAATTTCCAACTGCCACCAATGCGGACCAATATCACAGACGAAGAAAAGGCCAGGCCCACCTACTGTCCTTTCCATCGAGCCCTTGGCCATCCGCTCAAAGATTGCAATGCACTGCGAACCATCTTTGCAAGGAAGGTAGCGTCGGGCGACCTGCAGCTACGGAAAAATAACGATGTGCGCAAAGATCCCTACCCACCGCATCGCAACAGTAGGGAGCACCAGGCCCTTATGGCTGTCACTGACCATGTCGAGCCTGTAATCCACGAAGCCCCGGCAGAGCCCACACTGACCCTCGTGCCTCCTCCAGCTAAGCAGTCGATGCCTCCCCTTGACAGATGACGAAGATCAAAAGTTTTTTTGATGAAATGGGGTTTTCACCCGCCGCCCGGACTTACCTTTCCAATTGCCTGCTCGAGGTCACCACCGGCCTCGGTTCCGAATGCTTCGCCGCCCAGGCTGAATTACGTCACATCCCCTCTACGGCCTTAGTCTTCTCGGATGAAGACTCGCCGCCGGTCGAGCATCACAATCGGCCGCTGTTTTTAGAGTGTACTGTTAATGGCACGGGCTTCCGTCGTGCCTTGGTTGATTGCGGCGCCTCGATCAACATCATACCCCTCATCACCCTGCAACAGGCCGGCATTCCCCCAAGGAAAATCATCCGTGACCCCGTCAATATTACCGGCTTTGGACAGGGTCCTCAGTCGACCCTCGGCCATATCACCATCGACCTCATGGTCGGAACTGTCCGTCGCGACACTACTTTTCACGTAATAGACAGCGAGTCTGCCTTTCACCTCCTGCTCGGGAGACCATGGATCCACGACAACAAGGCCGTTCCCTCAACATACCATCAATGTGTGAAGCTGGTAGCCGGTTCTACGGGACATGAGGTAGCAATGACAATCCCTGCAACCAAAGCCCCCTTTGAATGCGCCGAGTCTTATTTCGCCGAGGCCTCCTTCTTCACTAATTTCGCCGAGGATGGGGAGAATGCTACTCATGTACATTCTACCAGGCTGCCGACCTGGGATGAGCTGTGCGGGGACAAGCTTCCCAAGGACAAAACCGGGAGAAGTAACAAGAATAATGGGTCAACCCCACCGCTTCCGCCTGCTGCCACGACCAATTCCCCCCTTCTTCCCCCAAGTCCAAGAAGCAAAAGGCTGAGCCGGCCTTTCGACGTATCGTCAAGGACGGCAAGATCATCTATCAATTATGACGGTATGCAGGGGCTCCAGGCGGTCCCTCCTCAGACCCCCTCGACCCCGACCCCCTTGGAGAGACTGAATGGTGCCGCACGGCCGAGCATTGCCAGCCAGATCCTGACCTCACCCCCGGCGCGGCACCACCTTGCTATGAGGATGGCCCTCGACCTCAGGCTGAAGATATTGAAGAAATCAACCTGGCCGACCCGGGCGAAGAACCGCGGCACACCTACATTGGCACAAAACTCGCCCCCGGCCGAAGAGAGGAATTGGTTTCCCTCCTACACGAGTATCGTGATGTCTTAGCATGGAGCTACAATGAGATGCCCGGACTGGATCCTGCCTTAGTCACACACCATCTCAACATTGCTACCGGATCTATCCCTAGCCGACAGCACCCGCGGACATTCCGCCCCGAGCTCGAATTGAAAATCAAGCAAGAGATTGAACGCCTCCTGCGCGCAGGCTTCATCGAACCTATCACTCACCCTATTTGGCTGGCTAATGTCGTCCCTGTACAAAAGAAGAATGGCCAAGTCCGCGTCTGTATCGACTTTCGGGACTTGAATAGGGCGTGCCCCAAGGACGAGTTTCCACTACCCAATATCGACATGCTCACGGAGGCCGCCGCCGGATATGAAACTTTATCTTTCATGGATGGGTTCGCAGGTTATAATCAGATTCGCATGAACCCCGACGACAGCGCCAAGACAGCCTTCCGCACTCCTATGGGTAATTTTTGTTGGAAAGTTATGCCTTTCGGCCTCAAGAATGCGGGTGCTACGTATCAAAGGGCTATGACAGCAATATTCCATGACATGATACACCATACTGTGGAAGACTATGTCGACGATCTTATTATCAAATCCAGGAAGGAAAGTGATCACCTCACCGACCTTCAAGCGGTCTTTGATCGTTGCCGCCAGTATAACATGCGGATGAATCCATTGAAATGTGCCTTCGGAGTCTCCTCCGGCAAGTTCCTCGGGTTCTTGGTCAGTCGACAGGGCATCGACGTTGACCCCTCGAAAGCAGCCTCCATCCAAGAAATGCCCCCCCCAAGAACACAAAGCAACTGAAGAGCTTCCTCGGCAAGGTCTCTTACCTCCGACGCTTCATACCCGCACTGGCCGAGCTCATTACGCCATTTCAACACTTGACGCGTAAAAGCGCACCGTGGAATTGGGGCGCGCCCCAACGGCAAGCATTTGAACAGATTAAGGCGGTCCTCATGTCACCGCAAACCATGGTCGTACCACAACGAGGCATCCCACTCCTACTCTACCTGACTTCCACACCCAGATCCATCGGGGCTTTGCTTGCCCAAGAAGTCGAAGGTGTCGAGCGTCCTGTTTATTACCTCAGTAGAGTGATCAGAGGGCCCGAAGCCAACTACTCCGAGCTCGAGAAACACTGTCTAGCCTTGGTGTACGCCTCACAGAAGTTCAGACATTACTTTCTAGCGCATCAGATCACACTCGTCACCAAGGCTGACCCGCTCCGTTACATGCTTACACGTCCCGCCCTGTCTGGCCGACTCACACGGTGGTTGCTGCTGTTGGCCGAATTCGGTTTATCTATCAAGAATCCTACAGCTCTGCGGAGCCAAGCACTCGCAGACCTCCTGGCCTTCTTCCCACGCCAACAATGTGAACCGATATCGGATCAACTGCCGGGGGAGGAGACAGCCCTCATCACCGACATCGATGGACTGTGGACGCTTGAATTCGACGGCTCTGCCACTAGCAAAGGCCCCAATGGCACGCCCCTCCGGCAAGGGGGTGCCGGCATAGTCTTGCGGGCACCAGACGGTGTTACCACTTCATTATCCTTCAAACTTGCATTCCCGGTGTCTAACAACGAAGCTGAATACGAGGCACTTGTCATTGGCCTCATGATCGCCGTCAGTATGGGGGCTAAGGCGCTGTGTGTGAAAGGAGATTCAAATCTGGTCATGAAGCAGGCGGACGGGGAGTTCGCGGTCAAAGAACCAGCCTTGGCACCTTATCGTGCCTTGGTGCAACACTTGGAAGGAAGACTCGGTCATGTCCAGTATGAACATCACAATAGGTGCCACAACAGACATGCGGACTGCTTGGCCACGATCGCGTCAAAGATAGAGGTCGATGGTGAACAACGGATGCTAACCATCGTCAAGAGAATGGAACCATGCACAGCACTGAACCTAGTCCCGAGGGACGTTACTGCGGACGATTGGAGGCAACCTATCATCGACAAACTTAAAGCGCCATCTCTTGCTCATGCCTCCACCCTTACAGACTTTTCAATGATGGGAGATGTCTTATACAGGCGGTGTCCCGGAGGCACTCTAGCAAGATGTTTGGCACCGGAAGAGGCAAAACACAAATTACAGCTCGGCCACCAGAAGTGTTGTGGCCTCGACGGTCCCCCTCTGTATCGTCGCCTCCAGCGTATGGGATTATATTGGCCATCCATGGCCAAGGACGCCTCGGATATACAAAAGGATTGTCCCGAGTGCCTGTATGCACCCGACGGTGCCGAAGCTCTTGTCATTGACATCGAGGGTGACTGGCGCCAGCCTTTCATCCAGTATCTATCCCACGGGATTCTACCACCTGACCGCGGCTCAGCACGATCCATCAAGCGCAAGGCAGTCAGGTATTTTGTGACGGAAGGCGAGTTATTTCGCAAGGGATTTTCGGGACGCACCCTGCGATGCTTGCAAGGTGCCCAAGTGGTCAAAGTCATTAACGAAGTACACAATGGTGATTGTGGTGAACATCAAGGCTCCCAGAAGCTGTATGCAGAATTACTAAGATTGGGGTATTATTGGCCGACTATGGAATCCGACTCCATCTCGCATGTCCGACGCTGCCAACCCTGCCAGCGGCACGCCGACAGGATACACTCGCCAGCATCCGACTTGCACATGATCTCAGCACCTTGGCCATTTCATTCTTGGGCCCTCGACCTCATCGGCCCCATCCACCCGCCGTCCAGAAGCCATTCATGGATCATGGTTGCTACTGAACGCTTTACGAAGTGGGTTGAAGCCGTACCTCTGCGGAGAGCCACGGGAGGTGCCGTTTCCAACTTCTTACGCGACGTCATCTGTCGTTTCGGCATCCCTCGATGTATTATATCTGACAATGGCACCCCATTCATTAACCGAGAGGTTCGAACTCTCATGGAAAGGTACAACATCAGCCATGCCACATCAACTCCCTATTACCCGCAAGGTAATGGTCAAGCTGAAGCGTCCAACAAGACTTTGCTACGAGTATTATCGCGAATGGTGCATGACGCCGACCGGTCGTGGTCCGAACAACTGAATCTGGCACTCTGGGCCTACAGAACATCCATGCACACAGCGACAAAGGCCACGCCTTTCTCTCTCGTCTACGGGGACGAGTGTGTGGTACCTGCCGAGATCGCAGAACCATCGGCTCGACTTTCCCTAAGCAGCAGTCTCGGAGATGAAGAAGCCCGGCTCGCGGCACTTGACGGCCTCGACGAACGACGAGCCACGGCCCTGCGCCGCATGAAGAAGTATCATGAGCAGCTTACGAAAGCTTATGGGAAGACCGTCAAGCCACGTTCGTTTATCGAGGGCGACCTTGTTCTTCAAGCCGCCAAGCATGTGCGGGCCAACATGTCAGCTCCTAAATTCACGCCAAACTGGGAGGGCCCTTTCACGGTGCACGAAGCCCGCACTAATGGCTCGTACCTCCTGCTCAACCACGACGACGGTCAGGTCTCGGCCCCCATCAACGGCCGCTACCTGAAGAAGTATTATGTGTAGTCGCGTCATAGAACGCGCCCTCGTAGCATTTTTGTACATGCGACATTGCTTGCAGACTTGTATTTTTTTGTTGATCTGTGTAGCGTTCTACACTAGTCATGTAATGGTGTTTTGTACCGCGTCCTATCAATACAAAGTCATGCTGTTACCTCAACTTCTGCCCAGCTGGCACTCATTCTCAACCTATGCTTCCTAAGTCACTTTCTACGAGCGGGAATGGGAGAGCATTCACAAGTAACCGAAACAAGCAAGACATTCAAAAAAAAAAGAGAAAAAGAAGAGAGCAACCGAACATAACATACAATAAGCCGAGACCATCGAAAATATGTACATATACATCAAACGTTTACTAGCCGTCGTTAAGCACTACAACTACGGCAAAGTAACATACAAGCTAGGAAAGTCTAGACAACAGCGATGCAACTGGGTGGGAGCTGAATGCCTGAAGTACCTCCCGCTCCGCTTGTACCTCTGACCATCCAGCATCAAGCTCGGCCTGTCGCCCTAACCGCTCTGACTCCCGCCCGTCCACCTCACCTCGCCGCCTCTGTAGATCGGACAACTGCCTCTGCAAATCGACAAGCTGTCTCTCTATCTCTGCCACCTGCATGTCAATCCCGGCCAACTCTGCCGTGATCTCTGACCGCTCTGCCTCTAATCCTGTGCGGCGCCGCTCCAGCAACATCTCCCGCATAACCACGACTGCACGCCTCTCATCCATATCGTGGCTGACGCTCCTCGATCTAAAGAAATCTGCTAGCCAGTCCAGCTGCATACCTAGCGATGTGAACGGAGCGAACTCTGAAAGCGACCGAGCAACGAACTCTGCAGTCCAACCCGACGACGGCACACTGGCGAACGGCAGCAACCACTCCATAAACCCTGCAGACACCCACATCCGTAGTACTGGGTTCTCTACCACCACGCTCTCGAATGTCTGCGGGAACGCTGCCTTCACCAGTTCTAACCGGCGCACAGTCTCCGCCGGTAGCTGGAGGCCCCCCCAAGCTGCCACATCCACCTGACCGCTCGAGGATCCTCTACTCATATCTCCGACTGTCGCGCCACTGCCGCCCGCTGCAGAAATCTCCGACATCCCACCCGCCCTCTGCGCCCCAATCGTGGCTGAGTGCATCGCCAGAAGAGTAGCTCCGACCTCAACCACGGACTCCGGCAATGTGTCATGCCGTCGCACCACCACGGCCTGAACCGGTGTCTCTCGCTCACGAATCGAGGCAGCAACAACAGACTCAGGCTCCGCCATTTCGCCACCATCACCTCCCACAACCTGCGTCTCCATGCCTGTCCACCAGTCCTCGTCAATGTCGAACATCACCGTATCGCTCCCCTCTCCGCCGTATAGTGCCCCCACCGTTTCCTCAGTAGCAGGCAATGGGCTCACCCTCCTCGGCACACTGGCCGTCAATAGCTCAACGGCCTCGGTCTCGTCACTGTCAACTAATCTGCCGGCCTCGGCTGCCATAGCCTCCTCGCCTGCGATCTCAGTCTCGGCCTCGCTCCCCCCGCGACCGCCTCTTCCTCGTCCCCCTGGCAAAACCGCTGTCAGTTCACAGATTATGAGCAATATGCAAACCATATTTATACGACAAAAAGAAAGGACAGAAGCAAACCTCAGAGTCTAGCTCCTCTAATACGTCGCGCGGCCTCTTCGCCCCTGATAGGTGTGGGGCTGAGGTACCAGCACTAGCCTGACGAGCTGTCTCCATCATCCCCACTCGCAATGCCGACAAGGGCCCCTTGCCGGCCCCCGGCACCCTCGGCACCTCGGCAATAGGCTCCTCCCCACGGTCCTCCCCGGGAGCCGCGTCCCCCAACTCTACGGCATCCTCCTCCGCCTCCCTCTCCGAGCTCGGAACAGAACTCCCGGTCACCAGTGACAGCATCCCGCACTGCCTCGCGACTGTGGCCGATATCAAACTCAGGGCTCGGTCACATGCGAACACATCTACCTGTCGACGTGTGCCTGACGGCTGTGCCAGCCATCCGGCCCAGCTCCCTCGCAGTCGCTCCCACCAATGCGCATAATCCGCGGTCACCGCCCCTGCCACCTCTGTCCCTGGCTGCCTCCACTCTGTCGTCGGTGCCGGCCACTCGCGGGCTCTGTCATATAGTGTATACCCAAAAGCCGTCGCCACACTCCAAGGGCTGTCATAACCGCATGGGGGCTCTAGATCGTACCCGAACGCCAACGACAGACGGTCCGGGCAATACCTCGCCACATAATAGCAGCACTCGGCGGGCTTCCCGCCATCATCTGTCAATACCGGAAGCCAGCCGGGAAAATACGCGACCAATAGCGCCAGCTGTCCTGGCGCTAGCTCGCCTCTCCGGCTCAGATCTGTCGTCACCTCCTGCACGTGCAGCCATGGCGGCGTACCATATGACGCATGCATCTCCATATAGGGCCGTCGCTCACATTCCCCCCGTTTGTCTAGAATCTGTGCCAACGGGCACCCCGGCCTCCTGATGCCTGCCCAAGCAAAAGCCCGAGACCCGCTACACCACAACGCCACCTGCCGCGACCTGCCTGGACGGGTCACTGTCCCCATCGTCGGTGACGGGTGTGCGAGTGGGTATCCGTCAGGACGGTACCCTGGAAAGCACTCGTACAGGTACCTCTGCAAAAACATCCAGTCCACGTATGTCGCCACCTGATACCGACCATACGACCGCTTCACGTCATTCACGAACTGATCTAGCCGCGAGTATAACGTGCCCAAGTACACCGGAGCCAAGCCGACCCGCCTTCCCTGCGCCATCCTAATGGCCAAGGGAAACACCCTCGGGGAAATGCCATCCTCAGGTGTCCCCTCAAACACAAACCTGCAAACAACGACCGGCAACATATGTCAGTTTGACGTTTTACAGGGCAAGCAGGACATACGATATATTCACAAATAATCACACGACAGTACAAAATTTACCTCGATAAGAACATCGCCAAAAACGCCACCAACTCGTACCGATCGCTGCCATGATACGGACCCATCACAAACTGGGCAGCATTGCCCAACTTCTGGCCTGTCCTCGCCTGCGGCGTGCCGTAGAACTGGCGCAGCCACCCACCGTACGTCCCCTTCCGGTGCCTCTTCGTCTCCGCCAAAATGTCCAGTAGCTGCGTCTGCAACAACCGCTCCTCCCCGCTCAGCCGGGTCACCCGTGCATCCACCTCCCCGTGTATCGGCAGCCCTGTCAGCATCAACACATCGAGTAACGTCGGCCCGATCTCCCCGAACTCGGTCACGAACGTATGCGACTGCGTGCTCCATCTTGCCAGCAATCGGGTCATCCCTGGCGTATCCCTATATAACTCCACCCCCCTCGCCGTAACATTGATCGCCGGTAACAGCCCTAGTGCCTGCAACACCTGCGCCCTCACCGGTGTCTCCAACATATGCTCACACCAAAAGTCCCACCCTACCGGCATCGCACTATGGCCCTTGAACATCACCGGCGACCAAGGTATGTCCTCTCTCCCAATCAACAATGCCGGTACATACCTCGGCGACATCACAGGCGCCTCCGCCGGGCTCGGCGCGCGAAGGTAGGGTGACGACAGCCGAGGCTCCTCTCCCATCGACGGACCACCCCACGGTGTCCTGAACGCTCCGTCTGCCACACGAATGGCCAACTCCCTCCACAGCTCACGGTCCGGTACACACGGTACTACTCCCCTCACCCCCAGCAATGTGTTTGTTTTATCTGGCTCCGGATCGTAGGACCTCCTACCGCCATCATCAAAGGTCAATGGCACTGCCGCCTCGACACCCACTGACGGTGTGGCCTCATCGACTGGCGGCGCCGGCACAGGTACAGTCATCATATCCCGCGGCGGTCGCGATGTACCCGTCGCGGCCCCTCGCGGCTTCGCCCACATCTTCTGCCGAACTTTTTTCGCTGCTGGCGTCGCTCCGGGCTGTGAGGATGGGACTTGGGCCTGTCGGACAACCTGCGTGACCGACCCCCCGTGACTGGCCGACCCCCCATGTGCGGCCGACCCCTCTCGTGCGGCCGACCCCCCGTGGCTGGCCGACACCCCATGCGCGGCCGACCCCTCTCGCTGGGCCGACCCCCCTTGCCCGACCGATCCCCCTCGCTGGGCCGACCCACCCCGTCCAGCCGATCCCCCTCGCTCGGCCGACCCCTCTCGTGCGGCCGACCCTCCGTGGCTGGCCGACCCCCCATGCGCGGCCGACCCCTCTCGCTGGGCCGACCCCCCCTGTCCGGCCGACGCCCCTCGCTGGGCCGACCCCCCTCGTGCGGCCGAGCCCCTGTGGCTGGCCGACCCCCCTCCCCTCGCAGAGCCACCAACTGGCCGACCCCCTGGCCCCGACGACCCCTCGCCCAATTCTACCTCTTCTCTCACCATCCTCTTCTTTCTCTCTCTCTCTCTCTCTCTGACTTGCGTAGGCACAAATGGCGGTGCCTCCGCCCTGCCCCCCTCCGCTCCTTATATAGGGGTGGGCAATTTTCTTTTCTTTTTCTTTTTATTTTTCTCTTTCTTTCTTTCTTTTTCTATTCTTTCTTTCTTTCTTTTCTTTTTTCCTTTACTTTACGCTCCCGTCCGCCGGCGCCTCGCCACAGTTTGTCGACCACGCGCCGTCACCGCTATGACCGCAGTGCGCGCCCGCGCGCCACCTCCACGACCTTCGTCGCACGCATTCACATGACAGCTCCGCGACAGGCCCCGTCGCCCGCGTGCCATCTCCTTGAACCGCGTCGCTTGTGCCAACTCATCGCGCTCTTTACAACGCGCGCTCAACGCCAATGGTCACTTGATGCACTACCGCGACGTTCGTCGCCGCGCCCGTGCGCCATGCTCATCATGCGTGCCCCCGGCACCACGTATAGCTCCGCAACGTTCGTCGCCGCGCCCGTGCGCTATTCTCATCATGCGTGCCCTCGGCACCAACTGTAGCTCCGCGACGTTCGTCGCCGCGCCCGTGCGCCATCTTCATGATACGTGCCCCTGGCACCAAGTATAGCTCCGCGACGTTCGTCGCCGCGCCCGTGCGCCATTCTCATCATGCGTGCCCTCGGCACCAACTGTAGCTCCGCGACGTTCGTCGCCGCGCCCGTGCGCCATCTTCATGATACGTGCCCCTGGCACCAAGTATAGCTCCGCGACGTTCGTCGCCGCGCCCGTGCGCCATCTTCATGATACGTGCCCCCAGCACCAAGTATAGCTCCGCGACGTTCGTCGCCGCGCCCGTGCGCCATTCTCATCATGCGTGCCCCCGGCACCACGTATAGCTCCGCGACGTTCGTCGCCGCGCCCGTGCGCCATTCTCATCATGCGTGCCCCCGGCACCAACTGTAGCTCCGCGACGTTCGTCGCCGCGCCCGTGCGCCATCTTCATGATACGTGCCCCCGGCACCAAGTATAGCTCCGCGACGTTCGTCGCCGCGCCCGTGCGCCATCTTCATCATACGTGCCCCCGGCACCAAGTATAGCTCCGCGACGTTCGTCGCCGCGCCCATGCGCCATTCTTATCATGCGTGCCCCGGCACCAAGTATTGCTTCGCGACGTTCGTCGCCCCACCACTTTCATGACATGTGCTCCGGCACCATGTATTGTCCCCGCGACAATCGTCGCCATGTCCATGCACCACGACCATGTTACAAGCCTCCGGGCATAACACCCGTTCACCACACCATGCGCCCCCGCCATGGGCATGGAAGACCTTCAACCCACTCTCTAGAGTGTGCGGCATTCTGGAGGCTCCGCTCGTAGTGCTCCTGCACGAGGACCCCTCCCTGCGGCATGGGCTGAGCGCCAGCACGGGCTAGTGCCATCACTGGCACAATCAACTACGGGATGGGCTCACAACCTTGAAGCCATCGCCGGCACAATCAAACTACGGGATGGGCTCACAACCTGGAAGCCATCGCCGGCACAATCAAACTACGGGATGGGCTCACAACCTGGAAGCCATCGCCGGCACAATCAAACTACGGGATGGGCTCACAACCTTGAAGCCATCGCCGGCACAATCAACTACGGGATGGGCTCACAACCTTGAAGCCATCGCCGGCACAATCAACTACGGGATGGGCTCACAACCTGGAAGCCATCGCCGGCACAATCAACTACGGGATGGGCTCACAACCTTGAAGCCATCGCCGGCACAATCAAACTACGGGATGGGCTCACAACCTTGAAGCCATCGCCGGCTCAATCAAACTGCTACACGGGCTTAGCGTCATCGCCGGCTCCATTACCAGGAACCTTGGCCCCCGCAGCAACAGGGGCTGTAACCACATCGTTTATGCATGCGACGCCCGCTCGGGTTGCCCCTCCGCGCCCGCCGCACGCAGGGGGCTTATGTTCATACCCTATTCTGGTCGCACCCCAAGACCCGCCAAGGGACCCACTTTGCACGACACATCACCCAGTCAGCGGTCAACTTTTCAACGCTCGAGGGCCGGTCAAAGCAACGCATGCTCAAGTCACGTGAACCATTCGTGAAGCGACTTCGGCGTGCCTTCCACCCCAAGGGGTCGGCCACCCCAAGGGGTCGGCCTCCCCCAAGGGTCGGCCTCCCTTGGGGGTCGGCCACCCCAAGGGGTCGGCCACCCTCGGGGGGTCGGCCTCCCTCTAGGGTCGGCCTCCCCCAAGGGGGTCGGCCACCCTGGGGGGTCGGCCACCCCAAGGGGTCGGCCTCCCTCTAGGGTCGGCCTCCCCCAAGGGGTCGGCCACCCTCTGGGGGTCGGCCTCCCTCTAGGCTCGGCCTCCCCCAAGCGTCGGCCTCCCTTGGGGGTCGGCCACCCCATGGGGGTCGGCCACCTGCCTTGAACACCGACGCCGTCACCTTTGACCCCACCCCATTGTCACGACGACCGTCGCTCGCGGCCGCACTCCGCCATAGTCGCGACAACCGTCGCTCTCGGCCGTGCCCCTTCGTCGCGATGACCGTCGCCCGTAGTCTCGATGACCGTCACTTGTGGCCGCTCTGTCGCCATGACAACCGTCGCTCACGGTCGCGCGCCATCCACGCAACGACCCTCGTCGCTCGGAGATCACTCTGCGACCCTCGTCGCCCGCACTCAACCGCGCCCCATGCGCTGCAATCATGTTATATGCTTACGGGATAGGCTACTCCTCCAGGACACTATCTCCGCCAGGGTGCCTGCGTGACTAGCCTACGTGCTCTGGCACTGGGGGCTCGCGTCGGCACCCCTAAGGACTATGACCCCCGGGTCACTCGGAGACGGGAGCAGGTCTTCGGAAGGGCATCTTGCCTAGTCCACCTGGCAGCTGGGCGTCGGGTCTTCCCCGCCGCTGCCAGACCTGTGGGATTCAGTAAGGGCTTGGACTGGAGGCTGGGGCAACGGGCTACTCTGACCATGCTACCGCGGCATGATCAGTCTCCTCAGACAGGCAGAGAGATGTTGCAAGGGCAGGGCAGCACGAACTTAGGAACCGGCAGTCCAACGAAGGGTCAGTGCGTTGGCCCCCTGGTGACGTGTCGTTCCCAGGGGGCGACACATGTCAACTTATGACACATGCACATTTTTGCCTATAAATAGTGGACTTTGGAGCTTTTTCAAGGATCTGATTCTCATTTGGACTTTTCACTTTCTCTCTCTAAAGGAAACATTCTCTCTGGAATTCTAGTGAGAGAAATATACTTGAACTCCCGTCTACGGACCCTGGACGCCATACCCTCATTACGGACTGCAGACTGTCGGTCCTGTTCATCGTCACCTTGCCTGCGCAGCACTGCCACCCCTCACGACCTGTCTGGGGAGCCTTGTCCTCGGCCCTTGCGCCGTCCTTGCTGTCTCCCACGTTGCCTACCTGGAAGCCAACTCAGACCGCATCCTTTGTGGCACCTCCACGTATCATCGAACCATTTCCGGCACCATCAAAATGTTATGCAAAAGAAACTTCAAACTTAAACATACGTTCTTTACTGAACAAGTTAATAGTTATGACCCACGCGTGGGTCGTAGTACCCAAAAAATAGTGGTAGGCAGTCTAGAATCTCACTCAGGCTCTGAACGCATTCGCAAGCAATCTATTGGTGATTATTACCTGCGAAGAGAATCAAACGAGGGTGAGCATTCGAGAGCTCAGTAAGGTCGCTCAGAGAACAAAGGAAGGAATCACCGCACGATGTAAGATTCAATTCCAGGATAACTTTTCAAAAAATTTCAAAACAAGTACAAATTGTTCTAGGAGAATATGGGGAAAGATTGCAAACAATCACACATAGTTTGGCAACGATATAGGGACGAGGCTCAACTCAATCCTGTTCGATCAAATATCCAACACAATCATTTTAAAATATTTTCAAAACAATCATAGTAAGTTACAATGTAAACACATTCCAAAGACATTGACTATGAGCAGAGGCAAAGCCACATATGCAATGCACAACACAGTACCAGGCATAATGAACGATAACTAGTGCATCAAGATACTAGCCTGCGTTTCACGTAGGAACATACCGTACTTATTACGCCTGTCACAGAACAAATTCCCATGTCAATATACAGAAGACGACAATGATGGAATCAAAAATAATCCAATGCTCGGCATGCAATAAGAAATGAGCATCGACATGAATTCAAATAACCGATTAAGGCTCAATTTCAAGTTTTCAATGGCGAATAAATTTGCTGACATCAATTGATCACTCAGAGTTCAAGAATAGCCACAAATGAATCAAAAGAACAAATACGACCAAATCGATGAATTTGAGGTTCAGATATAAATCCTTACCTCAGGGTTCGGATAGAAATCCTTACCTAGATCCGATGCCATCCGAACCAGATAATCTTCTTCTTTAGCTTAAACGAAAGAACAATAATCAGAATATTGTTTATACCGCAATAATATAAACCCAACACTAACTCACTCCTACTCCCACAATGACTTGCTCACCGGGTATGTAAATTTACCAAAATTCCCGGCACGCGTACAATTACCAAAAATACCCCTCGAATACCTAAACCACCACAACACTCCTTAGCTTGTTCTAAGTAAAATAATCAAGATATTCTGGTATTCTCTTTTGAGCTTGCGTGCCATTTCTTGCGAACTGATATTCTGGCTCTCTCGAGAATCGGAGTCATTCGAATTCACTCTTCTAAAGTCCCTTGCATTCTTTGCATCGTCGATCATGCGGAGAGTGCTCTCCAGTTTTCTCGACAAGCGGCTCCTCTAGATAGATTTATTAGCTTTTTAGCTTAGTTAAATGATAGAGGATTGTCTCCCACTCCCGCAATCACAATTTGTTTCTAGCAAAAAGTAGTCTTTTTCATTTGATAGTTCGAGTCTAAGACCAATAAATTGTCATGTCCGGTAAGGTTTAACCTAGGTTATGATTCTTTACCCTCTACCAAAAGGGTCATTTGGCTGATTAGAAGGGGGAGGAAACTCTAGGAGAAGGGTGGCTAGATCTCGAATCCTGAATTCCCGTATTTAGCCTATACCATAACTTTGACAAGCCATAACTTGCAAATTTGATATTCTATTTAGGCAATTCTTGAGCCAAAATTGAATATTTTTTGAGAGCTACAACTTCACTGAATAAGTCGGATACGTTTGAGATCGTCTTCGGGCTCCAAATAGCATTTTTTAGTCAGTAGATTCACATTCTAGTGTTTTTGGTGGTCTAGTAGTCATTTGCTCATATGCTATCCGATTTAGGCGATTCATGAGCTAAATCACTTATATTTTCGACAGCTATAATCTTGGGGAAGAGGTTGAATTCATTAGGGATCATCTTCAGGTCAAGAACAAAACAACGTTTTTTTAAAGTGGGCAGATTTCTTTTCTAGGTTTTTGACTAGTCTTGACATGTTCATTTGTTATTCGGTTTAGACGATTCAAAGGCCTAAACAACATGTCTTTTCGAGAGCTACAAATACAACTTTGTAGAAAGAGTCAAGTCTATTTGAGATGGTCTTCAGGCCAGAAATAACAAGGGCAGATTGTTGTTCTTAGTTTTTTTTATGTGAAATTGATTCTCGGATCAACCAACTGGACAATCCAGACCGACGTATGATTCCATCTCCTTATTTTCAGTATTTTTATTTCTAGATTATAAGAGCTTAGAATATTTTCCCTCGCCATGACCAGATCCCAATTAAAATATAAAAATTCAAAGTCCTCCAACTTGTTTAGTGTTCTAGACATCTAGAAGAGCGGCCAACTTAGCGTTCTGGGTCTGTTCGAATAGAAAAAGTTGAGACATCATAAGAGTCAATATCAAGATCTAGGTCGCTCCCGAAGGGCCTGTTTGAACTACAGTAGTTTTGATTCTAATTAGTCCGATTGGCTACGTAGGCCACTTGACCCCGGTTATCGAGTTCAAGCGAAAACAATAAGAGTTAACTTAGGGTGAGTCTCGTTTCATTATGCACGGTACTTGTTCTCTAGGCCAATAATCGTTAAAAACAAAGTGGAGACCGAAAGGGTGTGGCGGGTTCCCGTTGCGTAACATAGTCCCCAGACCCCTCTCATGGTTTTGATAGACTTGTCATCCTTTTGGACACATTTAGAATCATTTAAGGGTTTTTTTTTCTTATTTTTCCTAATTTAAATTAAATAAGATGGCGATCCATAAAATCTTAGGGTATTTCTCCGAGGCTGTGCACTATAATAGTCTTATCCTTCAGTCATGTGCTTCTGACAACGTTTAAAATCCTTGAACTCTAAAGGTAAGTAAAATGGGGTCTATTACTGCATACTCGGCCAAAATCTCAACCTTATACTGAAACATCAAATAAATTGTCAAAACCTGATACACCCTCTCAAAGTCTGATCTCGATCACAGATTGTCTTTGTCTCGAGAGCCTACAAAATCTCATGCTTAAGCTCTAAGTACCACAAGACCGTATTGCTTTGTTACCAACATAATTGGGTAAGTGGAACTTGCAAATCCTATTAATATTAGGTAAATACACGTACATAACATATTGTCAATTTCAAGATCATATGAGAATAGAACACAGATAAATTGAGATAGTAAGATTAAGTATGAATGGCAATTATAACATGTTAACATCGTGGAACTTATTAAACAAACCCTAATCACAAAGAAACAATGACAATTGTACAACAAAACATCTAACGTTAATAACAACAAACAACTATCTCAATCAAGCATTTAGGGAACATATAATAACAATAATTGCAACCGCACGACCAAAATGCAAAAATCTCTTAAGAAATCATACATGTTGGCTCTCAGGATTCACAATGCAAATGTACATCATTTTGGAAAGGTTACCAGTACAAAAATAACGGTGTAGGTATGACGAAGCAAGGTCAACCCAATGACCCGAAGTAAATATGATTAGTAGGGGTTATTGGTCCTTAATAGGATTCGTAGCTTCCTCGTGGCCAGTGGGTCAGATACAATTCCACCAAGTTCAAATAGATTTGAATGAACCAGACACATATCCTAGAAAAAGGGATAAAATGACTCAATAAGAATGACATCTTCTCCGAACTCTCAGAGCAAGTCAACTTTCAATTAAGTCGCAATTGAACTCAACATGGAAAGGTATGAATGAGATGATAAGGCAGGATTCACACTTCTTATCGTACACTCAAACCAACTTTCAGACTTAACACCAATCACTTTTCCGAAGCACCATTCTCATAAACCAAATCACTAACTTTAACTACTACTCGTACCTTACCAACTTTTAAACATCAGTAAGGTTTCCCTTGTGACTCACTTGTACCACAACAAAACAGGTTTCACAACTCAAAATCAGAGGATGCTCTCCCGGCTATGCTACCATATTACTCTCTTGTTACGTGCCCACAGAATCGGATACCTATACTCTTAATATCGCAAGACCGAGTTACTCCCATACCAACTGTAACGACAAAAAAATCCAGAGCTCCATCGCCCTCAACTCCCAGAGTGTTAACCTACCACATCAATTCCCATCACATCAAATGTTGTTCTGTTACAAACCTCAGAGCCTCCAACAAATAACATTAACTAAAAATTCTTGAAAAATAAAATGTTCTACAAAAGAAACTTCAAACATAAACTGACGTTCTTTACTGAACAAGTTAACAGCTATGACCCACGTGTGAGTCGTAGTACCCAAAAAATAGTGGTAGGCTTTCTATAATCTCACTCAGGCTCTGAACGCATTCGCAAGCAATCTATTGGTGATCATTACCTACAGAAGGGAATCAAATAAGGGTGAGCATTCGAGAGCTCAGAGAACAAAGGAAGGAATCACCGCACGATGTAAGATTCAATTCAAGGATAACTTTTCAAAAAATTTCAAAACAAGTACAGATAGTTCAAGGAGAATATGGGGAAAGATTGCAAACAATCACACATAGTTTGGCAACGATATAGGGACGAGTCTCAACTCAATCCTGTTCGATCAAATATCCAACACAATCATTTTTAAATGTTTTCAAAACAATCATAATAAGATACAATGTAAACACATTCCAAAGATATTGACTATGAGTAGAGGCAAAGCCACACATGCAATGCACAACACAGTACCTAGGCATAATGAACGATAACTAGTGCATCAAGGTACTAGCCTGCGTTTCACGCAGGAACATACTGTCCTTATTACGCCTGTCACAGAACAGATTCTCGTGTCAATATACAGAAGACGACAATAACGGAATAAAAAAAAAATCCAATGCTCAACATGCAATAAGAAATAAGCATCGACGTGAATTCAAATAACCGATTAAGGCTCAATTTTAGGTTTTTAATGGCGAATAAATTTGCTGACATCAATTGATCACTCAGAGTTCAAGCATAGCCACAAACGAATCAAAAGAACAAATACGACCGAATCGATGGATTTGAGGTTCAGATTTAAATCCTTACCTCAAGGTTTGGATAGAAATCCTTACCTAGATCCGATGCCATCCGAACCGGATAATCTTCTTCTTTAGCTTAAACGAAACAACAATAATTAGAATATTGTTTATACCGCAATAATATAAACCCAACACTAACTCACTCCTACTCCCACAATGACTTGCTCACCGGGTATGTAAATTTACCAAAATTCCCGGCACGCGTACAATTACCAAAAATACCCCTCGAATACCTAAACCACCACAACACTCCTTAGCTTGTTCTAAGTAAAATAATCAAGATATTCTGGTATTCTCTTTAGAGCTTGCATGCCATTTCTTGCAAACTGATATTCTGGCTCTCTCGAGAATCGGAGTCATTCGAATTCACTCTTCTAAAGTCCCTTGCATTCTTTGCATCGTCGATCATGCGGAGAGTGCTCTCCAGTTTTCTCGACAAGCGGCTCCTCTAGATAGATTTATTAGCTTTTTAGCTTAGTTAAATGATAGAGGATTGTCTCCCACTCCCGCAATCACAATTTGTTTCTAGCAAAAAGTAGTCTTTTTCATTTGATAGTTCAAGTCTAAGACCAATAAATTGTTATGTCCAGTCACATTTGACTCCGAACTAGTTAGCAGTCTGGTCCGGTAAGGTTTAACCTAGGTTATGATTCTTTACCCTCTACCAAAAGGGTCATTTGGCTGATTAGAAGGGGGAGGAAACTCTAGGAGAAGGGTGGCTAGATCTCGAATCCTGAATTCCCGTATTTAGCCTATACCATAACTTTGACAAGCCATAACTTGCAAATTCGATATTCTATTTAGGCAATTCTTGAGCCAAAATTGAATATTTTTGAGAGCTACAACTTCACTGAATAAGTCGGATACGTTTGAGATCGTCTTCGGGCTCCAAATAGCATTTTTTAGTCAATAGTTTCCCATTCTAGTGTTTTTGGTGGTCTAGTTGTCATTTGCTCATATGCTATCCGATTTAGGCGATTCATGAGCTAAATCACTTATATTTTCGACAGCTATAATCTTGGGGAAGAGGTTGAATTCATTAGGGATCATCTTCAGGTCAAGAACAAAACAACGTTTTTTTAAAGTGGGCAGATTTCTTTTCTAGGTTTTCGACCAGTCTTGACATGCTCATTTGTTATTCGGTTTAGACGATTCAAAGGCCTAAACAACATGTCTTTTCGAGAGCTGCAAATACAACTTTGTAGAAAGAGTCAAGTCTATTTGAGATGGTCTTCAGGCCAGAAATAACAAGGGCAGATTGTTGTTCTTAGTTTTTTTTATGTGAAATTGATTCTCGGATCAACCAACTGGACAATCCAGACCGACGTATGATTCCATCTCCTTATTTTCAGTATTTTTATTTCTAGATTATAAGAGCTTAGAATATTTTCCCTCAACATGACCAGATCCCAATTAAAATATAAAAATTCAAAGTCCTCCAACTTGTTTAGTGTTCTAGACATCTAGAAGAGCGGCCAACTTAGCGTTCTGGGTCTGTTCGAATAGAAAAAGTTGAGACATCATAAGAGTCAATATCAAGATCTAGGTCGCTCCCGAAGGGCCTGTTTGAACTACAGTAGTTTTGATTCTAATTAGTCCGATTGGCTACGTAGGCCACTTGACCCCGGTTATCGAGTTCAAGCGAAAACAATAAGAGTTAACTTAGGATGAGTCTCGTTTCATTATGCACGGTACTTGTTCTCTAGGCCAATAATCGTTAAAAACAAAGTGGAGACCGAAAGGGTGTGGCGGGTTCCCGTTGCGTAACATAGTCCCCAGACCCCTCTCATGGTTTTGATAGACTTGTCATCCTTTTGGACACATTTAGAATCATTTAAGGGTTTGTTTTTCTTATTTTTCCTAATTTAAATTAAATAAGATGGCGATCCATAAAATCTTAGGGTATTTCTCCGAGGCTGTGCACCATAATAGTCTTATCCTTCAGTCATGTGCTTCTGACAACGTTTAAAATCCTTGAACTCTAAAGGTAAGTAAAATGGGGTCTATTACTGCATACTCGGCCAAAATCTCAACCTTATACTGAAACATCAAATAAATTGTCAAAACCTGATACACCCTCTCAAAGTCTGATCTCGATCACAGATTGTCTTTGTCTCGAGAGCCTACAAAATCTCATGCTTAAGCTCTAAGTACCACAAGACCGTATTGCTTTGTTACCAACATAATTGGGTAAGTGGAACTTGCAAATCCTATTAATATTAGGTAAATACACGTACATAACATATTGTCAATTTCAAGATCATATGAGAATAGAACACAGAAAACTTGAGATAGTAAGATTAAGTATGAATGGCAATTATAACATGTTAACATCGTGGAACTTATTAAACAAACCCTAATCATAAAGAAACAATGACAATTGTACAACAAAACATCTAACGTTAATAACAACGAACAACTATCTCAATCAAGCATTTAGGGAACATATAATAACAATAATTGCAACCGCACGACCAAAATGCAAAAATCTCTTAAGAAATCATACATGTTGGCTCTCAAGATTCACAATGCAAATGTACATCATTCTGGAAAGGTTACCAGTACAAAAATAACGGTGTAGGTATGACGAAGAAAGGTCAACCCAATGACCCGAAGTAAATATGATTAGTAGGGTTATTGGTCCTTAATAGGATTCGTAGCTTCCTCGTGGCCAGTGGGTCAGATACAATTCCACCATGTTCAAATAGATTTGAATGAACCAGACACATATCCTAGAAAAAAGGGATAAAATGACTCAATAAGAATGACATCTTCTCCGAACTCTCAGAGCAAGTCAACTTTCAATTAAGTTGCAATTGAACTCAACATGGAAAGGTATGAACGAGATGATAAGGCAGGATTCACACTTCTTATCGTACACTCAAACCAACTTTCAGACTTAACACCAATCACTTTTCCGAAGCACCATTCTCATAAACCAAATCACTAACTTTAACTACTACTCGTACCTTACCAACTTTTAAACATCAGTAAGGTTTCCCTTGTGACTCACTTGTACCACAACAAAACAGGTTTCACAACTCAAAATCAGAGGATGCTCTCCCGGCTATGCTACCATATTACTCTCTTGTTACGTGCCCACAGAATCGGATACCTATACTCTTAATACCGCAAGACCGAGTTACTCTCATACCAACTGTAACGACAAAAAAATCCAGAGCTCCATCGCCCTCAACTCCCAGAGTGTTAACCTACCACATCAATTCCCATCACATCAAATGTTGTTCTGTTACAAACCTCAGAGCCTCCAACAAATAACATTAACTAAAAATTCTTGAAAAATAAAATGTTCTACAAAAGAAACTTCAAACATAAACTGACGTTCTTTACTGAACAAGTTAACAGCTATGACCCACGTGTGAGTCGTAGTACCCAAAAAATAGTGGTAGGCTTTCTATAATCTCACTCAGGCTCTGAACGCATTCGCAAGCAATCTATTGGTGATCATTACCTACAGAAGGGAATCAAATAAGGGTGAGCATTCGAGAGCTCAGAGAACAAAGGAAGGAATCACCGCACGATGTAAGATTCAATTCAAGGATAACTTTTCAAAAAATTTCAAAACAAGTACAGATAGTTCAAGGAGAATATGGGGAAAGATTGCAAACAATCACACATAGTTTGGCAACGATATAGGGACGAGTCTCAACTCAATCCTGTTCGATCAAATATCCAACACAATCATTTTTAAATGTTTTCAAAACAATCATAATAAGATACAATGTAAACACATTCCAAAGATATTGACTATGAGTAGAGGCAAAGCCACACATGCAATGCACAACACAGTACCTAGGCATAATGAACGATAACTAGTGCATCAAGGTACTAGCCTGCGTTTCACGCAGGAACATACTGTCCTTATTACGCCTGTCACAGAACAGATTCTCGTGTCAATATACAGAAGACGACAATAACGGAATAAAAAAAAATCCAATGCTCAACATGCAATAAGAAATAAGCATCGACGTGAATTCAAATAACCGATTAAGGCTCAATTTTAGGTTTTTAATGGCGAATAAATTTGCTGACATCAATTGATCACTCAGAGTTCAAGCATAGCCACAAACGAATCAAAAGAACAAATACGACCGAATCGATGGATTTGAGGTTCAGATTTAAATCCTTACCTCAAGGTTTGGATAGAAATCCTTACCTAGATCCGATGCCATCCGAACCGGATAATCTTCTTCTTTAGCTTAAACAAAACAACAATAATTAGAATATTGTTTATACCGCAATAATATAAACCCAACACTAACTCACTCCTACTCCCACAATGACTTGCTCACCGGGTATGTAAATTTACCAAAATTCCCGGCACGCGTACAATTACCAAAAATACCCCTCGAATACCTAAACCACCACAACACTCCTTAGCTTGTTCTAAGTAAAATAATTAAGATATTCTGGTATTCTCTTTAGAGCTTGCGTGCCATTTCCTTGCGAACTAATATTCTGGCTCTCTCGAGAATTGGAGTCATTCGAATTCAATCTTCTAAAGTCCCTTGCATTCTTTGCATCGTCGATCATGCGGAGAGTGCTCTCCAGTTGATGATGCGGAAAATGGTTCGATGCTACGTGGAGGTGCCACAAAGGATGCGGTCTGAGTCAGCTTCCAGGTAGGCAACGCGGGAGACAGCAAGGACGGCGTAAGGGCCGAGGGCAAGGCTCCCCAGACAGGTCGTGAGGGCTGGCAGCACTGCGCAGGCAGGGTGACGATGAACAGGACCGACAGTCTACAGTCCGTGACAAGGGTGCAGCGTCGAGGGTCCGGAGACGGGAGTCCAAGTGTGTTTCTCTCACTAGAATTCCAGAGAGAATGTCGTTTTAGAGAGAGAAAGTGAAGAGTCCAAATGAGAAAAGATCTTTGAAAAAGCTCCAAAGTCCACTATTTATAGGCAAAAATGTGCATGTGTCATAAGTTGACATGTGTCACCCCCTGGGAACGACACGTCGCCAGGGGGCCAAAGCACTGATCCTCCGTTAGGACTGTCGGTCCCTAAGTTCGTGCTGCCCTGCCCTTGCGACGTCTCTCTGCCTGTCTGAGGAGACTGATCATGCCGCGGTAGCATGGTCAGAGTAGCCCGTTGCCCCAGCCTCCAGTCCAAGCCCTTACTGAATCCCACAGGCCTGGCAGCGGTGGGGAAGACCCGACGCCCAGCTGCCAGGTGGACTAGGCAAGATGCCCTTCCGAAGACCTGCTCCCATCTCGGAGTGACCCGGGGGTCATAGTCCTTAGGGGTGCCGACGCGAGCCCCCAGTGCCAGAGCACGTAGGCCAGTCACGCAGGCACCCTGGCGGAGATAGTGTCCTGGAGGAGTCGCCTATCCCGTAAGCACATAACATGATTGTGGCGCATAGGCGCGGTGCCTACAGCACGAGACATTAATTGTGGCGCATGGGCACTGTGACAACTGTCGCGAGTCCTTACCTGGTGCCGGGGTATTGTAATGTGACAGAGAGCGTCAGTGGTCGTTGCGTGGATGGCGCGCGACTGTGAGCGACGGTCGTCATGGCGACAGAGCGGCCACAAGCGACGGTCATCGTGACTACGAGCGACAGTCATCGCGACGACGGAACACGGCCGAGAGCGACGGTCGTCGTGACTATGGCGGAGCGCGGTCGCGAGCGACGGTCGTCGTGATTATGGCGGAGCATGGCCGCGGGCGATGGTCATCGCGACGAAGGAACACGCCGAGAGTGACGGTCGTCGCGACCACAACAGAGCGAGGTTGCGAACGACGGTCGTCAAGGCAGGTGGCCGACCCCTAAGGGTGGCCGACCCCTTGGGATGGCCGACCCCCAAGGAGGCCGACCCCTTGGGTCGAAGGAACGCCGAGGTCGCTTCACGAGCGGTTCACGTGACTTGGGCATGCATTGCTTTGACCGGCTCTTGAGCGTTGAAAAGTTGACCGCTGACTGGGTGATGTGTCGCGCAAAGTGGGTCCCTTAATGGGTCCTGGGGTGCGACCAGAATAGGGTAGAACATAAGCCCCCTGCGTGTGGCGCGCGCGGAGGGGCAACCCGAGCGGGCGTTGCATGCATGAACGATGTGGTTACAGCCCATCCTACTGCGGGGGCCAGGGTCCCTGGTGATGGAGCCGGCGATGACGCTAAGCCCGTGTAGCAGTTTGATTGAGCTGGCGATGGCGCTAGCCCGTGATGGCGCTCAGCCCATTCCGCAGTTTGATTGAGCCGTCGATGGCGCTCAGCCCATGCCGTAGTTTGATTGAGCCGGCGATGGCATACTGCCCGTCCCACAGTTTGATTGAGCCGGCGACAGCACGAAGCCCGTCTCGTAGTTTGATTGAGCCTGCGATGGCGCTAGCCCGTGATGGCGCTCAGCCCGTGCCGCAGTTTGATTGAGCCGGTGATGGCATATAGCCCGTCCCGCAGTTTGATTGAGCCGACGATGGCACGAAGCTCGTCCCGCAGTTTGATTGAGCCGGCGATGGCGCTAGCCCGTGATGGCGCTCAGCCCATGCCGCGGTTTGATTGTGCCGGCGATGGCGCTAGCGCGTGAGTGCTCAGCCCATGTCGCAGTTTGATTGAGCAGGCGATGGCGCTCAGCCCATGCCACAGTTTGATTGAGCCGGCGATGGCGCTAGCCCGTGATGGCGCTCAGCCCATGCCACAGTTTGATTGAGCCGGCGATGGCGCTAGCCCGTGATGGCGCTCAGCCCATGCCGCAGTTTGATTGAGCCAGCAACGGCATACACGCCGTCCCGCAGGGAGCGGTCCTCGTGCCGGAGCACTACGAGCGGAGCCCCCAGAATGCCGCACACTCTGGAGAATGGGTTGAAGATCTTCCATGCCCATGGCGGGGGCGCATGGTGTGGTGAACGGGTGTTATGCCCGGAGGCTTGTAACATGGTCGTGGTGCATGGACATGGCGACGATTGTCGCGGGGACAATACTTGGTGCCGGAGCACATGTCATGAAATTGGTGCGGCGACGAACGTCGCGAAGCAATACTTTGTGCCGGGGCACATGTGATAAGAATGGCGCATGGGTGCGGCGACGAAGGTCGCGGAGCATATACTTGGTGCCGTGGGCACGTATGATGAGAATGGCGCACGGGCGCGGCGACGAACGTCGCGGAGCTAAAGTTGGTGCCGGGGGCACGC